>BCLH01000499.1:0-23239 GCA_001602315.1 Zoysia pacifica | reverse complement strand
AGTGCTTTAAGCGTGGTGTTGGATTTCTTTTACTATTATGCATTTACCATCAGATTTTCAGCACTATGTTCTCAGTAGGCTGTAAGAATACAACTACGAAATGGCTTAAATGGTATCAAGCCACAGAACATATAAAACTTAGGTTGGATGTATTAATTTTCTAGTTAAGCATGAACGGAGTGAAAAGAGCAATTGTTTTAAGCGTGAAAATTCATGATCACCTGTGCAGTTTGTGATCTAGGCCCACATATAAGTCAGGATTGTTTTAATATTCTTGTGAAAATTGGATCGCGTAGAGTTTCTATGTTTGACGGATGCATCTAATCCTTACTTTTGGTTATATAATTGCTTTACATAAAGATACCTTAAGAGAATATGACCCTTTGATTTGGATTCAGTATAACAAAATGAACTGATCAAGTATGCTTCCGTGCATATCTGATATGTTGTATTCATATTAGATGACATGTGCTCGTTAGTGTATCAGTTGAGAAAATGAAGCACGACTATTACTCAAGTCGTTTAGTCTTTCGAAGGTATAGCATAGGGGATTTTTGTTGCATGCATTGTTTATGCATTGGGAGGATCTGCTTGACCTATTGAGTTGATGAAATCCTTCATGGAGCTTTTACTCTTTAGGGATGCAGTAGGTTCTCTTTGATCTACCGTTTGGCTTCAGCGATCAGCTATGGATGCCTGTGTACCGTATTTATCGAGCTTACGTTATTGCTAAGCAAAACCAAAGTTGTAATTATCAACATGTCTTTAATTGCATTTGCAATTGCTGCTGTGATATCGCCCACTTCATCATGCATGTTGTTTTTGCCATGTGGACTCTTGTCATCTTGTTGTGATCAATCTCTGTTGTCTGGAAATGGGACCGGCCTGTGTGAAATCAGTGTGCATTTGTTCCATGCGATGTATTTTCATTAGAATGAAATCTAATGATGTTTCAACACCTGCCCTTCTTTATTGATGCTCGATCATGTCTATGAGGTGCATAATGTGGTTTGGACTTTGTATCTTCTGAATGCTAGAATTTTTCATGACTGTCTAGGTTCGCTCTTGTCTGGAATTGGGATTTACCCTCTCACTCTGCTCACGAAGACCTGTAAGTGCTATAGGTCCATTTTCGAGCTTGCATGAAAGCAAGTTGGGATCAACATCCTACCTGGTAAACTTATGGGCTTCATTTGAAGCTTGGGTTGGTCTTAAACTTGTATTAACACCATGATGTCTATTATGCTGAATAATATTATCACTGTTTACTGTGCACCTGCCAATTCACAATGATTTCTGAAGAACTTTGTTTGGCAATTAGCTCATCTGCACTAAGATGTGAGTGCGTATGATTTTTTATGGTTATTTGAGCGAGTTTTTTTTTTCTTCTACAGACCCCAAGAATCATGCCAGTAGTAGTTAGTCACATGCTTCCCCTGTGAAAAAAAGGTTGTTTTGGTTGGATACCTTTTGCTGGACTAATTTTATTTGTATAGATGCCTAGAAACTGTATCATTAATCAAGCATGTAGCGGCCATGCACAGTACACTGAACGGAACTGCTCTTACTAGTGGCTTTTAACTTTTACGAGCAATGTCAAGATGTTTCCAGTTTATTTTAAGCCTTGCTTTTCCTTGTCCTACTTTTGACTTTGTTCTGTGCTACCCTTTGTATCTTGGACTAATCTTTTTCTGAAGCTTTGTGATAACTTATAAAATGTTTGCATATTGTTCCTTATTGTAACTAGACCGCTAGTCTGCTACTAATGCTAATTTTCTTTTTGTAGGTGCGGTTTGGTGGAGTACATAGCTGGACTGGATACATAGACACGGTCTTATTTTGTAGGGTGATCAACCCAACCTGCCCTTCATTTCTGATGCTGACTGACAGACCTAACACGGTGTGACATGCTGTAGGGCTTGCACGAATCTGTCCTGCTAGCTTATGTCTAGTTGAACTAGTTGATGACCGTCTAAGATAATTAGGTCTGGGGATATTCATTTTGTTATCCTTTGACAAAGCTCGGCCCAGGACCAGAAAGCTTTGAGATTAGTATTAGCTTATTTGTAAATCATTCATGACGTATGATTGCAGTCATGATGTGCTTAGTATTCAGTTTCTCTGTTTGATTTGGAGCTCTCTTAACTAGGTATCCCACAGCATAGGTTGCCACTTGCCAAGGATTGTGCTAAAAGTAGAAATGGCTCAAATGAGTGCCCTCCGTTGCCTCGTCAATTGAGTTGGTATGTACTAATTCTTTTTGAAGGTGCATAGCTTCCTAGCATATGTTGGGTAGTAGTCTGAATTTACCTTGCCAGCTGCGTTGGATGCAACAGTAAGATGCTACTTTTGCAATACATTTTTACTCGAAAGAGTTTGTTAAAGCCACTGTCACTTTAAATTGTAGTATTAATAGGTTTTATGGCGTGACAAATCTGTTAGTTATCCTTGAGACTTGTCCATTGATCAAAGTCTCTGTTGATCTCCAACAAGTCACTGACCTATGTAACTCCTTACTAAGAGTTCAGTGGATTAAGACGAGGCAGAGGCTGCCGGCTGGTCCAATCAGCCATCACCGTCATCACCAATGAGACGCAGCACAGCAGCACCTCAAGTTGGCAGGTGGCCAGGTGGGATGTCCGATCCTTGCCAAATTGTATCCATGTGGACCGACAGGCCACTGGCAAAGCAAGTAAACTGAACGGCTACTTGACTCTTGGCCCCGGCCATAATCCAATTTGATGTTCAGTTCGTAGTCGAGCGGATAGATTAACTTGTCTAGCACGGTCATATCTCCAAGAGACGATCCCTGACCCTGCACAGACAGACTCATGGCAACAACGAACCCCCAAGCTTGAACACCACTACACAAACCAACTTGCAGCCGAGGGCCTCAAAGTTCTACTGGTGTGGTTACGGCAAATGGATCAGTAGTGGTTTGCAGCCCCTCCTTCATTTTGCAGCTGCGCATCATGACGAACCAGAATATGATGCCGGGCCTTGCCGTTCGTGTATATCCACTGGTGGACCATTCTGTGATGAGTGTACTTGTGAGTAATCCTGCATTGTCTTCTGTCAGTGCATGGAGCATCTAAGACTGTCTGTGAGCGTACTGCGTACCTGTCAGCCGTCACTTCTACACGTTCTGCCGTCTGCACTGTCAACGCGCACATCCAACCACGGCCTGTCTGAGATCTTTCTGACCGTCGAGATACTCCATCTGGGAAAAATGGCAAGTAGAAGATCAAGGTCATCTGACCATCTGAGTGTCTGCTGTGTAGCTAAGTCGACTGCGATACGGCGATGATGGAAAGCGTCATTATCTGTCAGTGTTCAGCATGATTGTCCAGAAAAAGGCATCGATCAAACACACAGTGAGTGATGCACGGAACTCGACCACTTCGATCGAACTTACTCCTGTCTGAGTTCTCCTACGGCGTTCTTGGTTGCCAAAATTATCGACCTAACGCGGCGCAATCGTCGACCGTCTCCCCATCGTCCTGCCTGCACCGACCGATCATTCGCTGAAGACGTGCGCCAACGGAGCACATCTGATGTTGCATGCTTACATGGATTCCGGGTGGATAACAATGTCTAAGCGAGGTACTGCTACTTAACCCACTTAGCACGTTCCTCAGGATCGATCATCGCGACGCAAAGCGGACTCCCGTCAGCGTCGAGCAGTTCGTGTCGCGGACTCGTAGCCGCGATTAGTCCTAGAAAAAACGCCGTCGTCAAGAACACGTACGCCACAGTTCGCTTTGCCTTTGCCCGGCGCCAATCGCCGTGCCGCACCCGCCGTGCGGCAACAAAACGGCGTCGCCGGCGGCGGCGAGCGGATTCAGAGAACCGAAGCCGCGCGCGCGCGCGAGAGAGAGAAGCTTTAATTTGCTGACATGGATTCACACGGCTTTCGTCAGCTTGTTTCGTGGTTGCCTCCACCTCACACACCAATCCGCTCCACGCACGGGGTCGATCGAAGTGGCGGACTAGTAGCACCAGAGAACTTTCTCAAAGTCAACAGATTAAAACCAATTGACACCACCGCGCAGAGATCGATCCCAGGAGTCCAACAAGTTACGCTAAAGAGCCGAGCCCGAGCCGAGCGAGCAGCAGAGGGCCGGCTAGCCGGGGGGGGGGGGGGGGGTCAGCATCCAGCATCCAGCATCCAGGTGAGGCACGCAAATGCAATCCTCGCCGGAGCGCACCAGGCAGGGCCGGCCGGCCGGACGGGCGGACTCATCAGCAAGCACTAGACGACCGATGATGCCACGATGCATTGATGCCGGCTCGGCAGGTCGGTCGCGCTGCTGCCACCACCACCATACGTTTCTGTTAGGTGTTGAACGGCTGGTCTGTTAATTGCTCGCCGCCTTTTTGAAGAAAGATTGCTACTAGCTGCTTGCTGCTGCTACTAATTGTATCGATCGCGGATTAAAGGCAGAGTCTTTGCCTTGGCGAACTCGATCGTCGAGCCTTTCGCTGGACGCGAACGTAACGATGAGGATTGAGGAAGGAAGGAAGGGGAGGGGAGATAAAAAGAAACGGAGAGGTGTGAAGATATGGTATGCCTGCTTTCGTTGGATTTTTAGAGTGGATGGAGATCATGGAGCTAGGGAGTCCTCTCTGGTGGATATGACGTGTGAGTATACCTGTAACAGTGCAAAAGGTTGTTTTCTTGATCTGGAAGAAACTGCAGCGTCTTGGAGTGTAAGGAGAACGTAGTATTCTTACTAAGTGAAGGAACTACGCTGTCTTGGAGTTAGGAGAACTTGGTATTCTTACTAAAAGTGAAAAAGCTGTTCCATGCCAGAGTGAAAAAGTTCACGTACTACCGTCTCTCTCTCAGGTTGTGCTGGCAACTTTTGTGTATTGTGATAGTTTTTTTTTTTTGGAGCTGCAAAATATTTTTTACTACACTAGCTAATTCTTCATCTGTGATGTTGTAATGTATATTTTTTTATGTTGCAATAATCATTTTTTTCCTAGGTATTAATAGTAGATATCGCGAGGTTTAAGAAAGTAAACATGATAATGAAATAAATCAAGAAATATTGAAGTAAAGTAAAAGATGAACCTGAACAACGATAACAGAAGTTAAGGGTGCCGTTCAATACTTTGTTTTCAAGATGCTTCATTTACGTTTTGTTTTTTTTAAAGCAAGAGGCAGGTGTCCTGCCAATTCATTAAATGAAGGGAAAATAAACATGGAAATAGTTCAACAAAGCGGCGACGGCCGTCACACACGCTAGAAAAAAAACACGCCCGAAACAGCAGTGCCAGCAAGGAAAGCTGGCACAGCCCAACAGAAACCGTGGCTCGATTTTAAGTGTTGACGCACTGAATTTTTATTTATTTATAGTCTGGACGCACCAAAACTTTACTACTACTCGTAGATATAATAAAATGTGAAAGTACACTTAGTTGTCCTTGCAGTTAACTTTATTTTGTCAACTTGCATCCAAAGATTCACGCACAATGCAATATGTTAAGACCTGGTGCTTATGCGTGCCGTTCAAACCTTAGCCATTGCTCATGCTCCGTTTCTGCGGCAAAGATGACACCATCTCATTAGGACTCAAATATCTCGAGACAGTTGGAGATGCTCTTAACCGGACAAGTGCAGACCTTTGATCTCCCTCGTAGCGTGAACCTCAAAACTCGGTATGTGATTCGCACCGATCGAGCATCCAGCTGCGCGCTTACGATGAATCTTACACGCGTTCGACACTAGCACCCCACGACAGACGCGCATCATCTTCGTGTCGTCCCAAATTCCAAGGAGCGTGACATGAACTCGACGTGAAATATTCGATGCTCCGCGTCGTACACGAACGGATCCCCTGACGGTGCCCTCCGGTGCTGCCGGAGCAGGATGCAGCTAGCGAACACCCAGCAGAGGCACGGACAGCGACGCCGGCAACTCCTTCCTGCTCGATCGATCGATCCACACTGCTTTCTTTCCCCGGCCGGAACCGGATCCGGGGTAGCGGTAGATAGCCGGTTATGTGTGCACGCAGCAACGCGCTCGCTCCTCGTCGAATATCGATTAAATCTCCTGGAGAATCAATTACTGCAAACGTATCCTTACAGGATATATTTGGAGAATCTGTTACATGCTAACGTAGCTGGGCACCGATGCTGGCACCGGATACTTGTGTGGGTGCAGGGTCTGAATTCTCTGCTGTGGTGATAAAAACGCAGAGGACATAACAGCGAAATTTGTGGGGTGGGGAACAGTAAGCTACACTAGCGCCGTAGCAAATCAACTGTAGTAGGATTATTTAGTTATATTTTAGTGTCCATCTTGACCCTGTTTTTCTAAATAGGATTAAACGGTCATTTAAATGGCGTCTAAATGCTGAACAGCTGCCGTAAACAGAAATAAACGACGTTTAAACACTAGACGGTGGTTGACCAACTGTTTACCGTTTATCATTTAGGAAAACATTGCATCTTGCGGTGTAGCATCATATATAGACCATTGTTTTTAGATCGGATGACTGAAAATTGAGCTAATGCCCTCTATAGTAATTTCTCTGTATTTTGTTCTCCGCTACCGGTAATATGGATCCGTGGGTGCACGGGGACACGAATCCACTGCTGGCAACACCTCGTTTCCATCTGATCTAACTCAAGATGCGCCATGTGGATCTAGGCCCTGTAATAGGTATGGGTTGAAAAATATGAATTTTAGTGAGGATTGAATCAAATTAAAATTAAACTAAATTTTTATCATTTTAAACTAACATATAATAAGAATTGATTTAGATTATTAAATGATCAATGAGCTAAGCGCTTTTACCACCCCTACGTGGATCAAATGAGTGCATATTCTACGCCCGGCGTAGGCAACATTTATCAACGTTAGTGACTGCGGGCCATGCATGCATGGGACGACGCTGACCCCTGTCACCTGTGACATGCGCAGCGCGCGGGCACGGGCGCCAGGCGCGCGCGCGCCCCGCGCTATAAATCGGCGGCTCCCCGAGCTCGATCTCGCTCCATTCCTCGCAGTGGAAGCAGAGCAGAGAGAGCTGTGAGCTAGCTCACCACCACCACTAACCAGCTGCTACCTGCCTCACGTCGCCGACCGGCCACCATGGGCGTGGGGAAGGTTCTGAGCGACGTGAAGCCGTACCTGGCCATGGTGCTGCTGCAGTTCGGGTTCGCCGGGATGTACATCGTCTCCGTCGCCTCGCTCAAGGGCGGCATGAACCACTACGTCCTCGTCGTGTACCGCAACATCGTCGCCACCGTGCTCATGACGCCCTTGGCGCTGCTCTTCGAGAGGGGAGTCCGGCCCAAGATGACCGTCACCATCTTCCTCAAGGTCCTCGGGCTCGCCATACTCGAGTACGTTGGTTCTTGATTCTTCCGTGCGTGCTCCGTGCATCTAATTACGAACTCAGAAAAAAAAAACTACATAACAGTATATAAATACTAAATGAAAGCTCCATCGATGGATCAATTTCAGGCCGCTGCTCGACCAGAACCTGAACTACATGGGCGCGAAGCTGACCTCGGCGGGCTTCGCCTCCGCGCTCGTCAACATCCTCCCCGCGGTCACCTTCGTCGCGGCCGTCGTGCTGAGGATGGAGAAGGTGAGGGTACGGAGCCTCCGCGGACAGGCCAAGATCTTTGGCACGGTCTGCACCGTCGCCGGCGCCGTGCTCATGGTCCTCTACCACGGCCCGGCCGTGCAGTTCCCGTGGTCCAGGGGCCACCACGCCGCAGCGGCGGAGAGCCAGAACAGCGCGTCCTGGCTTAGCGGCACCGTCATGGTCATCGGCAGCTGCGTCTCATGGGCCGGCTTCTTCATCCTCCAGGTATATACCGCTCTGTAACACTGAGCTAACTAATAACTATGCAGCTGACAGCATCGATTGATCTCTTGCGCGCCATATATACGTAACCGGTCTTTCTCGTTCAGTCGAACACGCTGCAGAGCTACCCGGCGGAGCTGTCGCTGACGGCGCTGGTCTGCGGCGTGGGCTCGGCGCTGACCGGCGCGGTGGCGCTCGTGGCGGAGCGCGGCGACATGGGCGCCTGGAGGATCGGCTTCGACACTCGTCTCTTCACCGCCGTCTACTCCGTACGTAATTTCTCTCGTCGCCGTTGCCAGACCGACAAGTAGCTGCAGCCTAATTCGATAACAAGAGCGATTCCACGTGCATCTAAATCACTAACCTTCTTTCGAACAACCCGCCGTACGTCGCAGGGCATCGTGTGCTCCGGCGTGGCGTTCTACGTGCAGGGTCTGGTGACGTGCGCGCGCGGCCCCGTGTTCGTGACGGCGTTCCAGCCGCTCTGCATGATCATAACCGCCGTCCTGGGATCCACCATTCTCAAGGAAGAGATCACGCGAGGAAGGTACTAATAACAACACAAATTAAATCAAAAGCATAAATTAAACAACCGCGCCGTATTTTATATATGAAAGTCCTATTAATTAATTATAATTTGCTCCTTTTCGATCCCGTCCTTGTGGTTGCAGTGTGATTGGCGCGGCGATCATAGTGGTGGGGCTGTACTCCCTCATCTGGGGCAAGAGCAAGGACCACGAGGAGAAGAAGAAGCAGACCGCCTTCGCCGAGCTGCCCTTGTCGGTGACCGCGCCCGACGCCAACGCCAACGGCAACGGCAAGCACGCGCTCAACCTCAACGTCGTCGTCGCCGACGTCGAGACGCCGTCCGCGAAGTGCGCGCACTGACCGGCCGGAGCTCCGTCGATCGATCGATCACACTGTCTGCGTCCGTAACGCGTGTGTCTAGTTCAGAAGGAATGCGCGCCATTGCATTGCCTTCGTTTTTGTTGCCCATCCATAAGATCTCGATTAAAGTTTGTACGACCATTTCTGTAGTAGTGCCACTTCGTGTTCCCTGCTGCTCTCGCAGAGACGGGATTGGCACTTAATTAACCAGTGGCGCCTTTAACCACTTTTGATTGACGTGATCGATCAATGCATGATGCAACCCTGCTTTGCCATTGTCGGAATGTGGTGCATGGTCCGCGATCGCTCTGGATTACTTAAAATTTTCGCTGGAGGTTGCGGTCGATTCGACCCTGGTCCCGTCTGGAACCCAAACGTATATCCAAAGGCGCTGCCTTTGAATCCGCGACGACGACCACACGTCGGCATCAGATCGACACCCTTGCGAGAGAACACATAACAGCCTCTTTCCCGACCGGCCGGTACGCGTACCACTCATGCCGATCTTTAGTTCAGTGCCGGGTGACGCTGAACGAACATTGGTGATTTCGGCATCTCCCTCCATCATCTTGGTGTTATTTTTCGCGATTAGCCCCCCTCTAATAGAAACTCTGGCGTCATGATAGACAGGTCTATCGGAGTGATTCGATCGATCGCTTTTGGGTGGGTGAGTGAGTGCTGGACTGCCGTGTTGATCACTCTCAGGTCTCAGCCGACCGGGCTAATGAGGTGAGTGCGTATACATGTATATATATGAGTACATATATACTTTTAAAAAAAAATCACTAAGAGACAACGTAGAAATGCAACGATACAAGAGTCCAACGCTTCGATGCATCCTTTTTGCAATCTCACCTGATTTAAAGCGACCCAAATGTAGCTGAGAGGGATCGAGAGAGGGAGAGAGGTTGAGGAGAGGCGTGTGAGCTGGGTTTTCATGTGGAGACGATTGCACTTGTGACCTCTGATCATCCGCACTAACGAACCTTTTCATCCAATACGGGCACGGTCCTAATCTGTGAATCATGCACGACCATGGAGACGGACCGGCGTACCTACTCAGGCGAAAGCCTTCGTCGTTGTGGATCGCCATGCACGCGCCCCTCCCAGATAGTTTTACTTGACAGCGTCGCGACGCGCGTCTGGCTTGGCTTCGTTCGTCTTCGGCTCGCTCTCTTCTTTTCTTTCTTTAGTTTTAGCCGGATGGACACAGCGCCGGGCGATGGAACGGTGGATGATCGAATGGTTCTTTTTTTTTTTCTTTTGCTTTCTATTGAAAGTGATGCACAGTTTTTCCTCCATCGTAACGGTTCAAATCATTCTGTTTTTTGAAAGTGCCAACGCTCGCCTCTGTACGACCTTTTTTTTACTGTCTAATAAGGGATCAATCGAGACACACTATATTTTTTTTAAAAGAAAATGAAAAACTCGAACTCTGTAGGGTAATACCACTCCAACGATTTTGCATTAAGAAAAAAAATATCAAAAAACATTTTACGTAGATCAGGCGTTTTTAGAAACCCTTTCGCTTTTTTTTATTTTAAAAAAATTCTTTCGCTTTTTTAAAAAACCCTTTTTCGCCTGATCTGAAAAACCCTTTCCTCCATCGTAATGGTTCACATAATTCTGTTTTTTGAAAAAACCCTTTTGCTTTTTAAGAAAAAATCCTTTCGCTTTTTAAAAAACCCTTTCCTCCATCTTAATGATTCACATAATTCTGTTTTTTGAAAAACCTTTTGCTTTTTTTAAAAAATCATTATTATTTGGACAATAAATATAATTTAAAACATAATTAAAATTAGAGTAATTTTCACAAAACTATAACTAGTTTGTCAAAATTATCACAAAACTACAAATTTTACACAGTTTCACAAAACTATAGATCTGTACATCCATGTATCATAAAACTACAGATTTAAATAAATGTATAACAAAACTATGAGTGATGTACCACAAAACTACATATTTTGTAATTCTTAAAATCTGTAGTTTTGTGCTACATCACTCACAAAATTTGTAGTTTTGTAAGACAATTTTTTAAATATGTAGTTTTGTGATATATAGATTAAATCTGTAGTTTTGTGAAATACTTTTTAAAATCTGTAGTTTTTTGATAATTTTAACAAACTAGCTGTAATTTTATAAAATTTACTCTTATAATTGTAGGTGCAATGATATCAATTTAAAAATTGAAGGGAGAACAACCGATACATCATTGTACACATGAATCAAGGTGTGAAGTTGTGAACAAACTTCAGCAATCGACTTCTCCGAACAAGATGCCATGTGTGAAACCCAACACGGAAGCCCACGCACATGGGCCGATCAATAAAACGGAAGTTTGCTTAAAGCCCAACCCAACACAAATAAACCCGACTCGCAAACTGGCCCAAGTCGCTTTGCGTAAACGAGAAATCAATGGCTCGCAAGTCGCAACACCCGCCGTACCCACGAATCCACGGGGCCGAGACAAGCCTCTACCCCCGTGCTTGGGGCCCACCGTCAGACTCACGCTTGACGTGGCTCAGGAATTTCTTCACGTGCACCCCTCCATAAACTTCCAAATTCCATGCCACCCCCGAGCGCTCTTCGTTTCTTCGCCCCCGGACCTACCCGCGCACGCCATCGCTCCGTGCCGCGACTCGCGAGGCTCGCGCAAGTCCCGTCCAAGCTCCACGACATCCCGCGACAGGAGGGCGCGCGCGTCCAGATCGGATGGCGGCGCCGGGTCTCCTGCTGTCTCTGACCGCCGCGGCGGCGCTGCTAACGCTGCTGGCGCCTGGGGCGGAGGCCGTGTGGCTTGAGCTGCCGCCGACGGGGACCAAGTGCGTCTCCGAGGAGATCCAGCCCAACGTCGTGGTGGTCGCCGATTACGCCATCATGTTCGAGTCCCACCCCAGCGGGCACCCCACCGTCGCCGTCAAGGTACGCGCCGCCGCGTGGTGGCCCCTCTCGTCTTCCCTCCCCACCTTTTGCACAGGATTCGGAACTTGTCCGTCTCGTAATTGGTCTTGATCTGGGATGGTGGTGGACTGGCAGATTCGTGTAGGGGTGAACTGGGAGTTCGGGACGTAGTAGATGAGCTGCAACATTGGTGTGCATATTTGGGGGCGAATTTAACTGCAGACCACTCCATTGCGCTTGTCTGAGCCAGAAATTTAGCCCTTCTTGAGAGAGCGAGGGACAATTTCTAGCGTATGCTAAGCAAAAGTCGTTATTGAGAGCTTAAAATATTACGAATTTATGTTAATTAATTAGTAGAAATGTTATGTATCGTTAGTGTAACTAAATAAATTCTGCAGAGCTTAAAATTATCAACTAGCAGTTTGCCAGGAAATCTGTTCTATCTTCAGTTCCTGTCATGGGACAGGATATGGTGATCTCGATGCAAAGTCAAAACAGCACTTGCTTATTGCTTCGGATGGGGATAACCTGCTTCAGATCAGGCGTGTTTAGACAGGAAGCAGGATGGCACTCTTTTAACTCATAAGGAACCAAGCTGTACAGGGTTTCACCTACAGATTCTTAATAGACCATTCTGCACTGAATAATAGTACAATACAATTGTGGAATCGTAGCTCCCAAGTCACCAAGGTATGGTCAATGAGGGATAATAATTTTTGCTGGGGCTGTGTATAGACTTATGCCCAATGATTGATTATCCAAGTATTTTGATGTATCTGTGTGAGAAGAATAGTTCACCTCACATGGAGATGAATGTACTGAAGTCTCACACAGATCCCACTCGGTAGCAGATTCAAATACACATGTTGACTTACCCTATAAATAACTAGGGTTTGATAAGTAATGTGCATCATAACCAGTAGTTACTTACATACTACCATGATCATGTATTTAACTTAAGAAAGAAACAATCCAACACCTGTGAAATGCACTGCAATTTCGATGGTAATACAGGTTACCATATAGAAGGGGCTTGCCTTTTTTTTTTTTTTTTGGATCAGTTGTAACCAGAAACTACTAACCTACTACCTTATGGAAGGATTCTTTGCAAAAGACCAGCCATATGTGTGTGAAGAGAGCAAAATCTTTTTTTTTCCCTTTCCTTGTTTTGCCCCCCCTGAATAGTGGCAACACATTTTATTGAATGTATTGCAGTTTTGCTCTCTTAGATAACCTTCTTGCACCTAACCTTTTTTTCTTTCCGTTTATTTGTTTAGGTTACCTCACCGTATGGCAACACCATACATCAAAATGGAAACGCCACAACGGGACAGTTTGCATTCACCACCTCAGAAGCTGGAAACTACCTTGCATGCTTCTGGATAGACAGTGCAGAAAAAGGGTCAGGGATATCGCTAAATCTTGATTGGAAGATAGGAATTGCTACAAAGGACTGGGACACCATTGCCAAGAAAGAGAAAATTGAGGTGTAGCTTAATATAATGCAAAGACATTTACTCAATGCTTTCAGTTTCTGACTATTTGCAATCTGATTTTCTTTGTTCAGGGTGTGGAACTAGAGCTTAGGAAGCTTGAAGCTGCAGTCGAGTCCATCCATCATAACTTGTTATACCTCAAAGCAAGGCAAGTTATCAATTCGTCTTTATGTGGTCATTTTAACTTGTCTCTACTCTGTGTCATAAAAAAAAAACAAAGGTACTGCTTTGAACTGTTGGGTACTGTTACCGTTCATATGGCAACTAAGATTGCTAGGGACATGACCAATAGTCCAATAACATGACAAAAATGTAAACAAATTGCCTTGCAGATGTAATGATCACTTTGCGGAAAAATAGGCTAGCTAACTGAAACTGGGTAGTTCTACTGATATTGTGGCAACAAAATGTTGTTATGAAGATTGTCTCAACAATGACGGCATACACTGATAGAAATATTTGTGTAGTTTCTAGTCAGTTGTAATATGATATGTTAATTCAACATAACATTAAAATTTTCAACATGTGATTATTTCTACTATACTCTAGATTATATTATATGCACACAGCACGTGGCATGATTGAGTGGTACCTATGCAGGGAAGCGGAGATGCGGATAGTGAGCGAGAAAACGAATGCTAGGGTTGCATGGTTCAGCATCCTGTCACTAGGAGTTTGCATTGTAGTCTCTGTGCTTCAGTTGTGGCATCTTCAGGGGTTCTTCCGGAAGAAGAAGCTAATTTAAATTCATCTTCACCTGTTTCATATGTATACTTCGGTGTTAACTACCCCAGGAGAAAGACAGTTTTGTTATGTTTATTCTGAAAAACTTAAACGTCGGACAGAGCAGCTGGTTGATACCTCGTTTCCAATAGTTTGGCAGCTAGCAACAATGTGAAATTTAGTCGTGCAAATGACTGAGATCATCTGGCATCTATGTAACGTGGATTTTTTAGAACTCGTCTCGAGGTTACTGTGAAATGGTATATTCTGATAGAATGGTGATATTTTGTTCAACTTATCTTTTATTTCCTCATTTGGTTAGCTCTGAAGAAATAAATGAAGTACACACCAGGGTTTTAAAAACTAGTTCGGTTACATTGGATAACCGTTTTCGATTGAAAATTGAAGTTAGTACAAGAGCAAAATTAGTTAGTCCATCGGCTTCTCTTACTAAACAGTTGATTTTTTTTGCCAATTCAAAAATTGGCATCTATAATACCTATATAGTTGATACTCACTAAAACTCATATCTCAAACCTCCCACATCACTCTAATTGTTTCAGTCTTTGGATCTATAATTATACCTATATAGTTGATCTTCAATAAAACTCATCTCAAATTCGTGAAGCCACATCACCCTAGCACATCTATCATCCACCATCGGTCTCTCTATCTTTCACCGTTCTCACGATTCAGCTCTCCACCCTCCTCTCGCTCGTTCATTGATAAAAAGAAAAAATCACGTTGCCCCCCACCACTGTGCCCATCCATCTCCTCGCAACCGTCGTCCCCTCTCCTCCCCACCGTCGTCTTCTTCCCACTACAACAGAAACCACTATATTGCAATGAATAACTGTCAATGCATTTTTTAAAATGTTGCAGGGTAGGGAAATCATATTATTTTGGCTTTCTTCAACCGCGTTGTCGCCGGAGTCCAGTCCCACCCGCTGCACCAAGGCGACGATCCACATGCCCACCCCGTCTTATTTGACCCTATGCCTGTTTCTTTCCCCTCCGCCTCGAATTCGACCCTTCCTATGCTAGGTTTTACTCCCTCAATTCCCCTCACCATGATCTCCACGCTGCCTGCCCAGAGAGCAGTCGCTCGCATCCAACAAGGTGGCTCCTGCATCGAATTGAGAGCTGAGATCGGAGGTCCTGTGATTTCCCTCTTTTTTTTCTATCCTCATTTTCTTGCACCCTGTTCCAGTCCGTCCAGATCCTTAATCCCGTGGTGCTGAGTGTGGGGAAGATGGCCGGCGGATCTGAAGGAGATTACCAGCCTCATTAGGATCTACAGGTACTCCGTCATGGACCATTTTTCTTGTGGAATGCCGCATCCCTGCCCTCATTCCAATCAATTTTTACTTTGATTTTTTGTGAGATTCTTTTATATTTCTCCTAATATAAACGGTGTAGACTTTGTCGTCTATCCTAATTTTTTTTATCTTTTTATATCTATTTATTTTTTGTGTCATTTTTTTATCTGTTATTTTTGTGTCACGTTATATTATTTTTGTGTCATGTTATATTTATATTTTCATCAATTCTTTTACTTTTTTTACCTATCTCTCATGAAAAATCAATGTTTCACCTTGGTTGTTCTTCTTTAACATTGTCCTGTTCACCGCCGCCACGTCTGTCCTGATCGTCGCCGCTCGTCTACGCACTGGCCATCACCGCCACGCTATGGGCTCGCCACCCTGCCGCCACTTCGATCTAACTCGCCCTCCCGCATGAGGTGGCTACCACCTCCACGCCCTGGCCCTCGCTACCATGGCTGTCGTCCGTTCGTCTCGACCATCACCGCCACGCCTCGGCCTTTGCTGCCTCGACTATTATTGCCATGCCTCTCGGCCGTCGCTGCTGCGTCTATGGTCGCCCTACCTCGAGTGCAGCCCATTTTTCTATCTCCGCTACATCGTCTCTGCTAGGTTTCTCTTTGCTTAATCTGTTTTTTTTCTGTTGTTTCATTTGAATCGTTTGGATAGTCTTCCACCGGTCGCCCTCAAACCGTAGAAACTGTGAGTGCTTCTTACCTCTCCTTCAGACACATATAAATTTATATACGTAAACACATATTTTTAACATTTACTTCAAACTGAAACAGTTAAAATAGATCTGCATGTCAGAGCAAATTATAGATACAAAATACATTTTATCAGTCAAGAGAACTAAACATTTGCTAACCGTTTATCTAAGAAACTTCAATTTTGGTGCTCATTAGCTTTCCTTTTACTTTAGCTCTTTTGGGTGATTTTGATTGGTAAATAAGGATAATACTAATAAGATAATAATTGTGGTTTACTTTTATGTTTAGTATTAAGTAACAAATTAGAGCTAATAGCCAGTATATTCCTTTTGATCTAGGGAGGCATTTTGCTGAGATTTGCAAAAGAGAGTACCCAAAATAAGTATTTTTATTATTTATATTATTGTTGTAAATTTTATATGTAAGTATAAATATGTATATTTATATAATTATTATGATTTAGCAGTCAATCACCAGGACATTAAGTATTAACTGTGACAGAGGATTGAAGTGGAGGAGATGAACTACGAGTTCATGCTTAGGTACGGTGACTTTTATTTTATCTTTGCTCATATTTCTAATCTAATAAATTTGAATCGTAATATTGTGGTGACTCATAGTACGGTACTGAGAGTTCCTATCTTTTACTTCATTATACTGTCAATTAGTACTAATAATACAGTCAGTTTCATTGCTACGAGTTGCCAACATATTAAATAGTGATCTCATTATTAGACAATTACTCTTATTTGATTACCAATAATATATATCAACTTGGAACCATACTACGAGTTGTTGTATATTCAACTTTACGTCAGATTAATCGATGAACTATGAGTTCTTATATTAGAATAGAAGATAAGAATGTATATATTTAATTTTGCATTCATTGTTTACATTATTATTATATTGCGTGTATACAGATGGTATAACACTCTGGAGAGAATTTTTGGTTTAATCATTAGCATTTAATTTGAATGAGGCAAGAAGGGTATTGCCAGAAAATATTCGATTTTACCTTTACCGTATCACATGAAAGCAAATTTTTTGATGAATTACAGGAATAATTCTTTGATAAAATCAATATATTCATGACATATATTTTTCAATTAACCGTTTATCTCACCTGCATCATAACGAATTTATGTCACGTTATATTTTTTTATCGGAAGAAGCAAATGTCATACTGTCTTTCTGTATCGAATGTTAATTGCATCGTTTTGCTCTGCCCTGTGGCGTAGCACGGGCATTGGTGCTAGTTTCAATACATTCTCTGATTACATTCCTTAAAAGTGCCTATTGAATTATGCTTCAATTTTCATAGTATTCAATCTTCTTTGGTTAAATATAGTATTCTTTATACTAGAAATTGTGAACTTCTACTAATCTTTTCTAATATAAACGTTCCCACTTTTTTGGTTTGACTTGTTCTATTTATTAGTTTCATGTCACGTTATCTTTAAACTACCATAAATCCTTTTACCTCCTCTCCCATCTCCCGTGAGAAATCCTTTTACCATCGCTGCCGCATCCTTCCCTGTCGCCGTCGCCCCGCCCAAGCACTGGCCTCCATCGCCACCCCGCCGCCTCTCCAACCCACCTCCACACCTAGCCCCCGTCGCACTGGTCGTTGTCGCCCTGGTCTCCACCGCCACGCCCCGCGCCTCACCACCCCGTCGCATCTTCGACCCGTGAATCGCCCTACAGCACGGGGTGGCCACAACCTCCACGCCCCAGCCCCTGTCGCCTCAGCCGTCGCGAGAAGCCTTTCCACCGGGAGCCTGCTGCGGCTAACACCTACATGCAGCCTGTTTGGACGCGGCAACCGGTGTTGCGTGGCACGAAATCACAATGTCGGCGGCGTGGACTTTGGGGAGGAGGTCGTCGGCTTCTTCTGTGAGGCGTGGCCTTACATTTGGGGTCACCGCAGGAGCATCTTCGTGGTCGTCATCTCCAGTGAGCTCGTCATCTCTATATTGCGTGTCTGCAAGATAGTATAACACTCTGAAGAGAATTTTTGGTTTAATTATTATCATCTAATTTGAATGAGGCAAGAGAGGTACTGTAAGAAAATATTCGATCTTATCTTTCCCGCATCACGAGAAAGCAATTGTTTTATGAAGTGTACGAATAATTCTTTGATTAAAATCCATATATTCTTGAATTATCTCTATTATTATCATATCAATTTTATGTTACGTTATATATTTTTTTTATCGGAAGAAACATATATTATTTTGTCTTTCTGTATCGAATGTGAATTGAATCGTTTTGCCCCTGCTTGTGGCATAGCACGGGCATCGGTGCTAGTGTTTTTATAATTTCAGTAGGTTTTACAGGTATTATGGTTGAAATCAGTGGTGTTTTTGAAACATCACTTTTTACTGGCTGTAAGCAACATGATAAAAGCATGGCAAATAGACCTCAAAGAACTGAAAAAACAGAACAGGAACCCTCTTCTCTAAACTCTTGCTACCATCTTCTAACCATCTATTTCTTGGTTAACCTTTCTTCTCTCACGGGTGTGCCGCAAATATGAATCCATGTGTTGCATTTGTAAATTCCTGATAGAAATGTCATATGGAATGCAAGTGGTTGCACAAATTATTTTGATTTTAACTGCAGGTGCAGATTTGTAATATGTCGATCCATGTTGTTTATCAGTATATCTTATGAGCCTTCCGATTTCAGTTTGACATTGTTAGGTATCAATGTCTGTGCCACCATGCACTGGTGGAGCTACGTGGCGGCCAGCATGGGCCACGGCACCCCCTTGGCCCACGAAATTTTTTGAAGAGCCCATCGTAGCATATCCCATGCTCTGGTCCAACACCAACACCCAGCAAGAACTTGCATCGATGTTGCCCTCTTGTCTCGCTTGAAGCCTGAGACCACGAAAGCCCCCAATCTGAAGAGTGAAGGTGAAGGAATTTTTGGCTAGGGCCGTTGGAGGTAGTGGCCCTGTGGCCGAAGGGGCGCTCCTGCCCTGTCCGTCAGAGGCTTCTGCGCGGGTTTTGGGAAGCGGAGACGAAGTCCCCACCTGGCACCTCGCCACCTCCGGCAACCGGCATTGAGGGCTGACTTGGAGACGAAGCTCGGTGGACGGTGGCCATCAGCAGCCCAAGGGTTCGCACTAGTAGCCCAAGGATTCGCAGGTAATTAGCTTGATTTTGGACACCTAGTTTTGCACCGGCTGCCCTTTAAATTTTTTTTAGATAATGGGCTGCCCGTTATAACTAATTTTAATTTTTTCTCTTGAATCTAGGTAACAATGTTAGTACAACAGAAGAAAATTCATTTATTTTTCAAAAGAAAACAAGATGAACTGAACAATGAAAATGGGGTTTTGGAATAAGAGCAGCTTCTTGACCATGGTCCTGTGACTGAATTGGGACATCATAGACAAGAGCAACCTTCTGAACACCATAGGCAGCCTGTTATATTTTGTGGAATTGAGTTCTTAGAGAGGGACCCTGCATTACGTCCACAAATATAGGAGTATCCAAGCAACCAGCAAAATGAAGTGTAGCGAGTATACTTGAAGTTAGGTCCAATGCAACCCAAACTGAAGAAATATAAAGCTTTTGGGCCTCAAAGACATCAACGTCGTTTTCAGTACCATTGGTTTAGTGAATCTCCATCTTGGTTGGAGTATTCAGAGAGCAATGGCTGTGCATATTGTCTTCTTTGCAGCAAAAATATAAAGAAAAGAGGTGGTTTTGATGCCTTCACTGCACAAGGTTTTAGCAGTTGGAAGAAAGTTCATGATGGCAAGAAGTGTGCATTCTTAGTTCATATAGGATCTGATCTTTGCTCAAAACACAATGATTCAGTTAAAGAATGTCAAGATTTGTTGAATAATCCAAATCATATAGATAATATTATAGAGGTGGTAAGCAATATAGAGAAAGAAAGAAATCGCCAACGTCTTAGAACATCGATTGATGTTGTTAAGTGGTTGACCTTTCAATCTTGCTCTTTTAGATGTCATGATGAGAAACCTGAGTCCAGAAACAGAGGAAACTTTGTTGAACTAATCAAGCTTCTTGCTGAATTTAATCCTGAAATTGCAAGTGTTGTCTTGGAAAATGTTCTCCAATGTGCTAAGTACACGTCACCTGCTATTCAGAAGGAAATATTGAGTATTTTTGCATTGAAAATCAGAAAGCATATTCGTGAGGAAATCGGTGATGCAAAGTTCTCTATTCTTGTAGATGAAACATGTGATATTTCAAAACGAGAGCAAATGGCTATTGTTCTTAGATTTGTTGATACCGATGGTGTTTTACAAGAAAGGTTCTTTGACTTGGTCCATGTGAGAAACACAAAAGCATTGACCTTGAAAGTGGAAATATTCAATGTCTTATCCAACCATGGTTTTGATTTGCAAAATCTTCGAGGTCAAGGGTATGATGGTGGTAGTAACATGAGAGGAGAGCTAAATGGATTGCAAGCACTTGTTCTTAAAGAATGCCCTTATGCATATTATGTTCATTGCTATGCACATCGTTTACAACTTGCACTTGTAGCAGCAGCAAAGGATGTTGTTCCTGTTTCTCAATTTTTTCAAAAATTACTCTTTAGTGTGAACACAGTTGACTCATCAGCAAAGCGCCATGATGAGCTTCATGACGCTCAAATGGTTGAGCTAGCACGCTTGTTGGCTATTGATGAGCTTGAGATAGGGCAAGGAGCAAATCAAATCCGCTCCTTGAAACATTCAGGAGAGACCAGGTGGGGTTCACACTTAGGTTCAATTTGCAGCTTTATGGCATGTTTAATGTTGTAATTATAGTCCTGCAGAATTTAGCTGTTGACTTATTGACAGGTGCAAATCGTTCTGATGGAGATTTCTTACAACTACTTGATATCTTTTGAGTTTGTTTTCATTCTATACATGATGAGAGAAATATTGGAGATTACTGAGCAACTTGGTCAAGCTTTGCAAAGGAAATCACAGGACATAGTAAATGCTATTCGTCTTGTACAGACCACAAAGAATTTAGCTGCTGACTCATTGATAGGTGCAAATCGTGCTGATGGAGATACTTCTTACAACTACTTGATATCTTTTGAGTTTGTTTTCATTCTATACATGATGAGAGAAATATTGGAGATTACTGAGCAACTTGGTCAAGCTTTGCAAAGGAAATCACAGGACATAGTAAATGCTATTCGTCTTGTACAGACCACAAAAAATTTTCTTGAGAAAATGAGATCAGACGATGGTTGGGAGACTTTTATTTGCAAGGTTGTTGAGTTTTGTGTGGGTCATGAAATTGATATTCCAAATATGGAAGAAACGTATATTTTGCGTGGTGGACATGCTCGACGTCAACCGAATCATTTTACCACAGATCATTATTTTAGAGTGGAGGTGTTTCGGGCAACACTTGACACTCAGTTAGCTGAACTAAATCTGAAATTTAATGAGAAGGTAATAGGCCTTCTATCCATTTGTGTTACATTGGTTCCGAAAAATGGATATGCATCTTTTCAAGCTAGTGAGATATGCAGATTGGTCGAGAAGTACTACCCAGCAGATTTCAACCAACAAGAAAGAATTGGATTAGAGTACCAATTAAATCATTTTGTTGTGGAGGCTACTAGAAGTGATGACCTTAAAAGAATTTCAACCTTAGCTACACTATGTCAATGTCTTGTTGCCGCAGAGCGCCATAGAGTTTTCCACTTAGTTGATAGGTTGCTTCGGTTGCTCCTCACTCTTCCAGTTTCAATAGCTACTGCAGAGCGTGCCTTTTCTAGCTTGAAGATCATTAAGTCAAGGCTGCGTAATAGGATGGAAGATGACTTTCTTGCCAATAACATGCTCGTACATATAGAAATTGAAATTGTGAAAAACTACAACTATGAAAATATAATTGATGATTTCAATGATGTAAAGGACAGAAAAGTGGATTTTTAAAGTGTATATGTTTGTCAAAGAGGTTGTATTTTGTTGTTTGTCTCCAGATCATCCATATGTTGCTTATTCTGGCTAATTGTATATTCTTAGTTCTTCTATCAAATTTTAGCAAAACTCTATTGATCTACTGTTGATGAGCCTATAGCTTAATCTATGTGGACTTGCTTAATTGACCCCTGCTGTATTTCATATCTGGCTCCGCCACTGCCATCATGCCCACCTTGCAGGAGCATTGGATTGTGCTGCCACATGTTGCATCCCACACCTATCAATGCTCAGGTGTAGTGGTACACTCCGATCCTCATTTAAAAAATTCAATTTAACTGTTTATATTGTGCAATACACCTGAGATATACTATTTCATGTTGTATCTGTCGTAACTATATTATTTCATAACACTGATCTTACCTCTAACTGCTTCTAGATGAGATATCGTTTTTCCATATAATACTTTACTTCACTATTATTTTGCATACGCTTTTGTCAAGTCTAATATTTATATTATTTATCATCTATATCAGTAACGAGGAGAAGCTTCTCTACTCCTATGCCGTTGGCATTGTCTTCACTAGCTCCTCATTTTTTTATTTGATACTCAATTATAAATAAAATTGGCAAGTATTTGCTAGATTCATGAATATAATATTTGGTAGGTCCAAATTGAATATCATAATAGACAAAACTAGCAAGGTCCATTCTTCTTTCATTATATTCTAAACAATACCCCGCTCTGGAGGCACTACTATTGCATTTTAATATTAGGTCCATTCTTCTTTCAATATATGAGAATATATTCTACTTACAGGAGACCAAGTATATCCAAAATGCAAAATATCTACACATATGATTGAAACACTAGGTCTGTGTTTCTTCTAGCTCCACCTGTTGTATTTCTTTCTTTGATTTATGAAGCACCTCTTCCCTCTCAGAATATATTTTTTCAACATTTTCTCACAAGAGAATTCAACATAATTGGATTTGGTTGAAGGAGCGAAATCATCATATGTTTGGTCAGAGGATTGTATAATTATAATATACAATTTAGATAAACAAATGGAAAGTAATTTGCATCAAATATTATGGAATTATTAGTTAGTTCATAAATATACATTTTTTGCTTACTATTATCAAGACCATGTATATAAGACACATAGGCAGTTATACTTTCTAATCATTCAAAAATGCTCGGAGCAACGCACCGGAGTCATCTGAGCAGCGGTTTCTAAAACCATGGTACACACTGGGCTTGTCTGTGGTCTCCAAATGGGGTGAGCAGGTAGGGTTAGCCACGTCTTTTTTTTTCTTTTTTTTTAAAAAATACTGTAGGAATCAAAAAATGCCACATCAGACAGTCAACGAGGCACTTCGCCTCTCAAGCTCGCAGCCGCTGCAGGAGCACAACCACCGCACGACACCATGCTGCCTCTCCGGCTCCTCGGCGTCC
>BCLH01000498.1:130046-160721 GCA_001602315.1 Zoysia pacifica | reverse complement strand
CAATATATTATACCTACTCTAGAACTAACACAATATTTTGCTTCTAAAAGAACCTTTTTTTTTATGATCAACAATGGAAAGTGAATAGCACACCGAGTGTTTTACTACAATAAAAGGCTCTCTATATGGATCACTAATAGTGGCAGCCCACTCTAGGAAGACAATAGGAAGTTTATAAGGAAGGGAGCCAGGCATGAAACAATTTGTATAAAGAGAACTTCAATCCCATCACCCTTAACATAAGGATATAAATGAACCACTGGCATTGCTTAGCAGTCATATACTCCCAAACTTATCTTTGGACAATTGGACCTAACAATGACCACAATAAAACCCTTGGGGGCCTCATGCACATAAATTCCATTATGATGTACTAGAAATTCGTCCTCCCTTATTCTAAGAGCTTAGATCATGGCACTCTTAACAGATTTGTGTTCAGCACACTAACTATACCCACAAACTCAAAAAGTTCAGGTGTTTCAATATGATCTATAATCACATACATAATGCCTGTGCAGCAGTTAGTCTCGCACGGGGATCCTTAACTAGTAACTTTTGCACAAAATCTTTAGCACTCGGAGTAATGTTTGGCCAAGGCTTGCGACGAAAATCTGGTTTGTTTTTCAAAACCTGCAGTGAACAGAAAATAGCATGATCGGTATAAAATAGTCAAACAATTTATAATTATAAACCACTACTGTCTAAGTAGATTACCAGATAACATTTATGCTTTGTACATCAAGAGTTATTGAGTAGAATTACATAAATAATTTTCTGAAAGTTAAGGCTACAAGAAACAAGATGAATACGGATTCTATCCACCTAGACTACACATAATAGAATTTCTTAGTATAAGAGTCTTAACCACGACATAATTGATCTTACAGTTATCCAAAAAATTCCTTTGACTTACACAACTCTTGTTTTTTCTTTGCTGCGTAGAATCATAAAAACTAATAATGGAACTACAATGCAAAACTGTTGATTTGAAAGAGGGAAAATAAGGAGCAAAGTCCTAGAATAAGGGGAGCCTTGGAGCAGCAGTGAAGCTACTGCCTTGTGACCCAAAGTGGATGGACTATTTGTGTGAACTGAAAAAAAAATTATGTGCAGATGCAAACTAATATGATGTGAAAAACACTATACATAAAAATGTAACACATCTTTCATTTGAATCAATTGTCAATAGCATAAGCAAAAACTAATGGTGGAATAAATTTCAAATCTGCATTCAATAAGAAATTAGTTATAAGTCTAATGATAACAAAATATGTATATGAAGCTTCATAAACAACAGGAAAGGGTTTATGCAAACAACCTCTTTAAAAATTCCATCTTCAGTTTTGTCCCAGAAAGGTCGTCTTCCACACAGCAAAATATAGGTTATAACACCAATACTCCATACATCAGATTCTGGACCTGACTTACGCTTGAGTACTTCTGGTGCTACATAGTAGGCACTCCCAACAATGTCACGGAACTGCTTCCCTATTGATTCCATGCAACAATATTTTAGTGAGATCTATAACTCACAGTAAGGTGATTCGTTGTCTAAGAAAAACCAGTATGGTGATTTAGTAAACAGAGAAAAGAGCAGAACAATAACTAGCAACATAAACACAGACACACACACACACACACCTGGTCTGATGAAGTCTGATAGACCAAAATCTGTAGCTTTAAGAGGTGAGTCCTCTTTTGTTGATTTGAATAGGAAGTTCTGGAAACAGAAACAAATACATCGATATGATTATTAGCAACTCTTGATGACAAGATTCTATCTTATACTTTCAGATTATACCTCAGGTTTCATGTCCCGATGGACTAAACCATGCAGATGGCACTCAGCTGCAACCTTAAGCATCTGTCGAACAATAATTGCAGTGTCTTTCTCACTATAACGGCTATCTTTCCTGTTAGGCAATACATTTATGAGTTTAATGCATCTGACATGTTCTACATCAAAACAGGGGCCCATATGTAACAATTAGCAATGCAGCATATATAACAGTAAGATGCTTTTTTACTATTGTCTCAAAATGACTATGATATTCCACTTCGAGCTATCAAGAAATGCAAAGAATTCTTATAATGCAACTTGTTATTGAGTGGTTCAGTAGTGCAGTCTGGTATTTATAAATCTATGTAAGCTGGAGTAAGGAATCAAACTGTATTCACATAATGATTGCATGTATTTGCTCATGCCAAAACTGATAAAATTAATAAAACAAAAGGCTCAAATTTTTTTAAAGAATCAAATATAAATGAGGAAATACATATCAAAAGTAATATTTAGTTGAATAAACAAAGTAACTATTTTAACTCGGTATTGCACATGTAAGTTAACGGAACAAGTGTTGCAACAGTTCTCTGATTGTTAGATGTAAGAACTGTAGTAGACTTCAGGGTTATGATATCTCTTACTTGGCTAATATCCGATCAAGTAATTCACCACCCTCACATAATCTGTCATAATACATCACAGTGAATCAGATATGTCATTAATTTGTAAGTGATACGATACTCTAGTATCAAAATTCTTTCTAAGCTAAACAGATTCCTCTTTTTTTTTTAACACCAAAATCTGTGTATATCCAGTAGAACCAAAGTTTATTATTCTAGATTTTTGTATAATTTTGGATGTTACTTCACATGCTCATGTCACCAAACCCTTAATTGCCTAGAAGTCTTCGCTAAACTGATAAACTCAACAACTACATATAAGTTTTTGGATGAGTAAAAAGGAAAAAGAACCAAAGGATTGGGCCTCCAACAGAACCCAAGACCATTCAGTGTTCAAGTAAGCAGATTTCTAAATGAAAAATTAAATATTATAGAACATTTGACATTTTCCACAACTTACTCCATAACAATATACACATAGTTATCATCTTCGAATGCATTGTAAAAATGTACAACATTCTCATGCCCTCGTAAGGCCTTCAATATTTTAACTTCTCGCTTTACATCTTCAACAGCAACTGGAAGGACCATCTGCAAGGAAAATAGCAAGCGAATGTGAAATTAATGCATTGTCATATTTCCTTTTATCATTTTCAATGTAGCCTATAGAAAGAAGAGAGTAGCAGTCATCTCCTTTTGGACCAAAATGGAATTGGTTTAATATAAATCTAGTACAGTTATGGCAGTTATGGTACCGGCCAGCCAGAGTTGCCACTAGCGATGAAACACTGCGGCCACCGGTAAGGTGGTAATTTGTACAGCAATAACATCTTTTTCCTAACTAAAAACTGTGGACAGCTTGAGAAAGACCAATTTGGCAGAGTGCCACTAGCTGATCGCTATACTATATCATTTATTTAACACAATTGACCTCCAGAAATGAGAGACAACAATTAACTCCTGATCTCTGCTACTCACATGACATTTTGAGTTTTTGACTGTTGACTAGCAGGTTTCTTGTGGCATCATCAAAAAGAAAAACTTGCCCAAATAAGCAGATCCCTAATAGTCGGTACCGTCATTATTGGGGCATTCCTGTTTCTGCTAAATTGCCATGTGCCATTTGTCGGGCCATTTGTGAAAGCTGTTGACTCCTGCATTTGGCTCTTCTCCTCCACGCAACAACCCCAAGTCCAAAATTCGACAGGTTCCCTGCGCCCCCGCAAGCTTTGCCAGGCTAGCCCAGCTGGCGCGACACAGATGAAGCGTGGCCCACCAGTCAGCCAGTGACGCGAATGGATCCCGCAAAAGGAAAATCCAAAAAAGAAAAAAGAAACGAAGAGATGAGTAGGTGCCTTGTTCTTGTCGATGCGCTTGACGGCGACGCGCTCGCCGGAGGCGCGGTCAACGGCAGCGAAGGTGTAGCCGAACTGGCCGTGGCCAAGCAGCTTGCCCAGCGAGTACCGCACCTCGAAGTCCTTGTTGTAGCCGAAGTCCGTCCGCTTCCCGCACGCCACAATCCCGCGGCCGCCGTTCCTCTCCTTCTTCCCCGCCGAGTCGGCGCCGTCACGGGCCCGGTCCGCAGAAGCGGTGGAGGAGGAACAGAGGCCCATCGTCGCCGGCGATGCCCTCCTGGTCCCCCGCAACCATCAATGGAGCGCTGGATTGGGGGGGGGTCAAAGCCGGGGGAGACTTTTGTAGTTTGGGAGACCTCCACCCCACTGATGTCGTCGCTTGTCTGCTTGGTTTTGCGAGTAAGAAAATGGCGCTGTCACGCGTGCTGCGACGGATTTTTGCCGTACCATCAATGATGAGGTGGGGTCAGAATATCCGGGCCCGCTTGGCGGTGTGATGATGGTTGGAATGCCCCGGTGTTACCGGTCTGGGTGGGTGGTGACGTGGAGTCGGAAATGAGGAGGAAGAAAAGGAAGGCGCGTCGCGATTTGGGTTGGTGCGGGCGATGATACTGGTCACTTCAGATTTGCGATGATAGTGTGCCCCGTCCAGCCACCAGCCACGCGGAGGGTGTTGTTATCCTTGTTAATTAATTAGGCCTAGAGGACGATGAAGTCGTCTGTGAGAGTCGTGTTTCTTTAACATAGTGGTGTTTCGCCTGTGGGCTTTTTTAATTCATGACTAGTGAACTGCCCGTATGATACTACTCATCATACTACGGGTGTACTTACAATGCATATTATTCATACCAAAATAAGATAGGTGAGGGTCCATTTGAATTAACATGCAGCTTGTGTTCAACTTCACGCTATTTGATATTTGCAAATTAAACCATCAAAAGCATTGTCTATCTTTAAGGATTTTAAGCACATTTGGTTTGCATATATCGTCACGATGTAATGACAATTTTTCTAGCAAACATCATTGCAACTTGACTGGCTCATTACTTTTAGTGTCTACATCATGCAACATGCTACCATTTCACACCGGGAAGTAGATCCTCTGAATTTAGAGTCTAAATTCAGATAAATGTAGCAAGAGGAACAGTAAATTAAGAGTGCTAAGTAATACGCATTAATACTTTCGGATGCTATTCCAGCGAAATAAAATGCATAGTAATATCCATGTAACAACCTGAGTTTTTAATAGTTTCAAATGAAAAAGTTATCCCCGAATTCTTTATTTTTAATTCGATTTCTTTTTTTAAAATTTTGGTGCCGAATCATTTTAGTTCGCAGTTTTTTGTGCTGGGATGAATTTTTTCACCGGGACACCTTTTTTCGGACCCAACCACCCTCAGACTGCTAGATCGCGGAAGTTGACTGTGAACTGTTGGATCGGTAGGTGCAGAATTTATTCTCCAGCCCCAAGTTAATCCTACCTAATATAATCCCCATCTCTTTTATCTTTTCCTACAAACCCTTTTCTTTCCTCTTTTCCAAGCAGCGAACAGCAGAGGGAGTCGATGCTCGGGCGAGCGGGTGCCGCTGCCATCCACATCGACCGATTCCTCTACCGAGTCGTGCCGTCTGTGTTGCCTGCTCGTCGTCAGCGCCATTCTCGTCCTCGTCCGTCTTCTTCGTTCGTCGTCCGCGCTGCACGCGTTGTCCCCGGGTCCTCGTCGACCCAAGCCACCTTCAGCTACCCCTCAGACGTCGCGCGTATCGTCCCTGACCTGTGATCCTCGCATCGTCCCCATCGATCCCAACGCCATACGTCGACACGCTGCCTCAACCATTCCGCCTCGTCGATCCAGTCGTCAGCATGGTCCACTTCTCCAATCCGTGTCGACCGTGCCCATCTCCATCCTGGTCGCAGCCATCCATGTCTCGACTGCTTCGTCGCCCGACCTCGCCCATTCGTCACCTAGCTGCGTGACTAGGAAAAACAATTCCGGTATTAAAAAAATATCTGAGGTCACCGATAAATGCAATATTTCAAAAATATCAGATATTTCAGTGAATTAATTTAAATACTTTAAATACTAATTGATACAAACTCAAAAGGAATTGCCTCTAATCTATAAAATAACATGGTTGTATATACAAATAAATTAATTTTCGTTGATTAAAGATACTAAATGATAAAATTTTGGTGATAAAAAATATCGGACTTCACTGATAAATACGATTTTTGGATATTTTGATGAAATTTCGCTGAAATTTTTTTCCTAGGCCTGCGTCGCACCGTCCCTGATCCGTTCTGCCGTCATCCGCGCGCCGTTTCCTGTCGACCGCGCGTCGTTCCCGCTCATCTGCAGTAGTCCGCTCTCCTGACTCCACGCCAACCTC
Source organism: Zoysia pacifica (assembly GCA_001602315.1). Classification (NCBI taxonomy): domain Eukaryota; kingdom Viridiplantae; phylum Streptophyta; class Magnoliopsida; order Poales; family Poaceae; genus Zoysia; species Zoysia pacifica. The sequence continues at coordinate 154,572 of BCLH01000498.1, read as the reverse complement.
TTCGTCCGAGCTTGTGGTGAGCTGACTCTTTTTCGTCGTTTTAAGTGCTTGTTCATCTCTTGATTCAGCAGGCTAGCGGCAGGAGAGTGTGGCGCTGATGCTGCCGTTTGTTCCTGACCGGAACGTCTGGAGGTGGAGGAGCCGTAGACTCATGCCTTGAAGCGCAGCGAGTTGGGTAGCCGCTGTTGTGGCGCGTGGGTTTTGAGCAGTTTAGTTGATCTCCCGTTTCGCTTGTTGCCGTCAGGTGTAGCAGTGGTCTTTCCGGTGGTGTCGCAAGGTCGCTGACGTGTGGGAGTCCTCGCCGTTCCTTTCGCCATCATCTCGGTGAGAACCATGTTTTCATCTCGGTTCGCCCTCGGGTTGTTGCCAGTTTAGTCCAGCAAGTGCGAATCTGTTGGTACTCGTCTTCGTCTTGTTCTGATCAGCGGTGGGGTTTCCAGAGTGTTGCCGCACGACGCTGGAGTGGGGCTGCTGCTGTTTGTTAGAATAAACCACGCCATAAGTTCGTCTATGTGCGTGTGTGTCAAGTTTAAGTGTGGTTCAGCACGGTGTACGCACTATGCATTCAAACTAGCAGACGGCGTCTGGTTTGGATCAGGTTGCTTACGTGTTGATCGAGTCTAGATAAGGCCCAGCAGTACGTAGGTTTGTTGCCGGTTAGTTGCTGCATGGGTTTGATCGAGTCATTAGGGACGTTAGACGGATAGGAGTAGTGGTGTGCGTGCTGCCGATTCGTATGGAGAAGCCGTGTCGTCCGGGCAAGCATGCGGCTCACGGCGACGCTTAGCGATTTCTGGGCGTCATGGCATGAAGCCCGGCATGGAGGTTAGCTCTGATCGCTGCTGGCTTATATAAGCCCCTTGTACTCATCCGGTGTTAAGTGTCTAGTCCAGTGAATAAACTAAGGCTGAGATACCGGCGCTATTGGCGTTCGTCACCGACAAACTTGTGCGTGCTCCTGTTGCTCTTCTTCAACCTTTGTCCATTACTTGAGAGAGCAGGAGAGGTTCTTGGATTGTTCCAACATTTGGTATCAGAGCTAAAAGATGTCTGAGACCTCGAAGAAGATCAGCGACACGCTGCGAACTGTCGCGGTGGAGAGTGTCGTGCTCGGCTCTGACGCGGTGGAGCTCCTGATGCTAACCAAGACCAATTATCATGATTGGTCGAAGGTTATGAAGGTGAGCATGGAGGCGCTAGGGCTGTGGGGCGCAGTAGAGGGCTCCTCTGTCGAGCATCGCGAAGATAGGATGACATTGGCCGCCATCCTACGTTCCGTGCCGACAGAGATGAAGGCCGGGCTCGCCATCAAGAAAACTGCCAAGGATGCGTAGGATGCGGTGAAGACGATGAGAATGGGCGATGCGCGCGTGAAGGAGGCGAATGCTCAATCACTCTTGAAGGAGTTCGAGACGATTGCGTTTCGCGACGGTGAGTCCGTCGATGAGTTCGTCGTGCGCATTTGTGGGCTCGTCGGCAACCTGCAGGAGCTCGGTGAAAAAATGGAGGACGGTCACGTGGTGAAGAAGATCCTACGCGTGCTCCTGCCGAGGTATAATCAAATTGCTTGTTCAATTGAGATGTTTCTCGATTTGAACAAAATGTCAGTGGAGGAGCTCATCGGCCGGCTGCGAGTTGCGGAGGTGCGCTGTGGCGTGGAAACGGCTGCGCAAGGCATCGAGCAGCTGCTGCTCACTGAGGAGCAGGGGGAGGCGCGACGACAGCAGCGCGACAAGGGCCGGGCACGTGACGGCGTCGATCGGGATGACAGCGACGATGATCGCAGAACGAGCTCGGGCAGCAGGCATGGGCGAAGCCGCTACCGAGGACGGTGCTTCACCTGCGGGGAGCGCGGACACAAGACCAAGGATTGCCGTGAGAAGAAGAAGAAGGAGCAGGCGCTCCTTGCTGATGGCGACTACAAGCCGGCACTGCTGTAGGTCCGCGAGTTAAGATGTCGTGGTTTAGGGGGTGATTGTTAGGATAAACCATGCCATAAGTTCGTCTATGTGCGTGTGTGTCAAGTTTAAGTGTGGTTCAGCACGGCGTACTCACTATGCATTCAAACTAGCAGACGCGCCTGGTTTGGATCAGGTTGCGTACATGTTGATCGAGTCTAGATAAGGCCCAGCAGCACGCAGGTTTGTTGCCGGCTAGTTGCTGAATGGGTTTGATCGAGTCATTAGGGACGTTAGACGGATAGGAGTAGTGGTGTGCGTGCTGCCGATTCGTATGGAGAAGCCGCGTCGTCGTCGGGTGAGCATGCGGCTCACGGCGACGCTAAGCGATTCCTGGGCGTCATGGCATGAAGCCCGGCATGGAGGTTAGCTCCGATCGCTGCTGACTTATATAAGCCCCTTGTACTCATCCGGTGTTAAGTGTCTAGTCTAGTGAATAAACTAAGGCCGAGATACCGGTGCTATTGGCGCCACGACGTTTGTCGCCGGCAAACTTGTGCGTGCTCGTGTTGCTCTTCTTCAACCTTTGTCCATCACGTGAGAGAGCAGGAGAGGTTCCTGGATTGTTCCAACACTGTTTCCTTCTCTGGACCGTCGGAGCATGAAGTTGTGAAGTTGTGAAGTTGTCGTCGCTACGCCGTAACATCGAGGATCTAGCAGTCTGCACCACCATCAGTTTATCGAAGTTCTTTCGCGTGTCGCCGATTTCCAAGTTTTGGTGAGCACCATCACCCTTCGTTCAGTTCCCGTTGGATCGGTTAGAAGTTGTTCGTCTTAGGGGTGACTCGTTGGATCGGTTAGACATCGTTCGTCTTAGGGGTGACTCGTGGTTCATGAGGAGACTAGTGCCTGTCGATCTTTGGTTCAGCTCGTGAGTTGTCCGCCTTGTAGGTGCGAGTCAGGGTGTCGTGCTGTTTCTGTGCTGTCTGAGTTCAGAAAGTACCGTGGAATTTCAGTGCTGCCCACTTGGTTCTGTATCAGGTTATGTGGAACACAAGGTTTTGAGAGAAGGTTGAACCCTGGATCTTGACAATTGGGTAATGGTTGAGATCAGTAGGCAGCTGTGAGTTCGTGAGCTTGCATGACCAGTATCTGGTATCGATGTCTAGTTTCCTGGGCTCAGCTGTGATGGTTAAAGAAAGGTAACAGAAGTCTTGGGTCTGGTGCACCGCTTTATGGAGTTAAGAGTACAATGCTGGTTGGTTGGTCAGTAGCTCGATCGGAGAGAATTCAGAGCATTTCAACGACTGGAATCTTTTTTTAAGTTAAATCTTTGAGAGTCTAAAGGGATTTCTTGTTAAATCTTTGGGAGTCTAAGAGGAATTTCTTTTGGTCTCCAAAGTTTTAAAAAGTCTTAATAAATCTGTCTCATCGAAATCTTCCGCGTAGAGTCGTTCGGGTCCATTTTGGAAATGTGTAGCCTAGCAATTTAAATTTGGATTTAATTATTTAAATTTAAATTGCCGCATACCTAGTGTTTGATCTCTTTTTGTGCTGTTGTTCAGTTGGTGATGCCAAAGAAGAGTACCGCGAGCCTCCTCAGTTCAACGACTCGGATCTCGAATACGACCCTGATCGACCAAAATTTGTTCCCATTTTTAAACTGCATATTTTATTTGAAACCTTAATTTGCATACCAACTGTTTTAAAATATCCTACCAACATTCTCAAGCCATGTCATTTATCTTTTCACAAATTATGAGCCATAAGATTGTTTAGTATTATTATTTTAATTTATGCTTAGTCTTGTTTAGTTGCATATGTTTACGATACATCACACTTATAACTATAATTTTTTTTATTAGATGCTTTTGAACTGTGAGTTAAATATTTGAGTTTTGCGAATAACTCTACATACTATTTAGCAAGGCAGGTTAGAGTATGAGATGCTGTGGGACTTTTGAGAAGTCTTTACAGGCATATCTGTGGCGGGTACAACAGAAATATCCGCGCTGGGATCTTTTTTTAAGACTTGTTGGTTGTTTGTGTTGATGATGGAGAGTGCCTGCCTCGGTATATGAAGACCGATTCGTCGTGTTACATGTCTCCAGTGCTTTAACATGCACACCATGTTACCTTATATGGGTGGAGGCTTGATTTTGAAACTTGCCGAGACTGGTTGCTTACCCGTGTACTGGCAGTATTGTGTTAGTGTGGGTTGAATTGCGATCCTCTACATGAGGATGAGATACCCCACCTAATAAATGGTAGGCTCCTCACAGCTCCAAGACTCGGTTGCATAGTCGATTAGGATCTCTATCCTGGAGGACGGGTAATGCCAGTAAAATCTTGTGGATAGGTCTTGTGTGGTGGTTATATCGGAGGCTAAGGCCACAGTCCTTGTATGGCGCTATATGTCGTGGGTCCATGTGCATACACTCTGCAGAGTTAAAGTCAGTGCACATTGCCATGTCCCATGGAGGTACACTGCCTGAGAGATTCTATGATGATTAGTTTTTTTTTTCTTTTCTCTATCTCTGTTTTAAAATAGTTTGGATTTCAGCCTTTGAGCTGTGGCCGGGTGTGGAGATTACACCAACATTTAAAATGAACTCTCATTCGAGATAACATAGATCTGTGTGAGGCAAGATAATAAAATTTGACTATTTTAAAATAAAAATTCTTGCATATTTAAAATAAAATATTTAAACTTGCATTTTACCACTTAAGTCAGCTTTTATCCTTGAAACTTGCATTCACGTACTTATATGTTTTCACACCCATCTTTTTCAGAGAGGAGCTAGAAGATTGTTTTCATCTGCTTTTCGATCGAGGATTGAGGTTTTCTCCTATACTCGAGTTGCTTGTGGAGGAGGGCTGTCTTGGTGTTGCTTCCGCTGCTAGATTCTCGGTAGTTTGTTCAACCTTGAGATGTTAAAATAAGTTTTATGAAAGGATCTCGTTGAATTAATTTATCATTTTCTTGTTTACTCCCTCTGTTATGGTTTTTTTTATTGTTCACTTGTGATAAATATGCTTGCCAAACTTCTGGAATTAGCGAAAGCACATAAGATCGGATCTTGCCGAAATGTAAGAAATCCCGGCCGTTACAATCCACTTGATCTTGATGTGATGGTTAAAAATGGTCTCAATTCCAGCTTCTGTAGCACAATGTATTTACACCCTAAATTCAAGAGATCTTGTTCCTTCGTACCCAGTTCAGCTTTGATTGGATCTGAAAACAGATACTATCGCAGCATCTAGGTACCAGTAATTATGTTCCCCTGTGAACGCTTTTGCAGCATGCATCACACCTAACAAAGCCTCAGTTGTAGAAGTCCATCCCTGACTGCTGTCAACCAGCCACGAAAAAATTTGGTTTTCAAATGTGGCACCCAAATGCTCACATATTGGGAGTTGTATTAGGAGTTGGAATATTCGTTGAGTTTGATTTAAGACATTGTGAGTGTGAACTTTCTTAATGACATCCTAAAATAAACCACTTTACCATAATAATTTAGGAGCACTTCAAAGAGGCAATTCATGGAATGTTGATGTGGCTTTGCTCCACAGCAGAGGAGCTCCACTATAAAGGTTTGTTTGGCATAGCTCTGCTCCACAACAGAGCAGGTTCAGTTTAAAACCTCATAGTGAAGTGCTATGTCTATATCCAAAGAAGATGAAATATGTCTAATATCCATAAGTATCACAAAAATATTTTATATTAATTCCACATAAATGAGGGAGATGATGTCATGCTTATATTCTTTTGTGACAGAGGGATTTAAGATGAATTCAACTATTCTAACCAGCACAAATCAAAAAGTTGGTAGGACGGGCATACTACTTATAACCCATCTGTTGCATACGTTTTAAATGAATCTCACTACAGCCATGAAAATGCTGCTGCCAATGAAATGTATAAATCAGCCCAACTATTTGCTATAATTCTTATCTCCATGCATATATTACCATCTGAAATAGGACTGAGGATGAAAATATATCAACTAGAATATTGATTTTTGCTTATCGTGACTCTTCTCGTGGTAGAAAAATAAGTGTGACAATTTCTCAGGAGCCTCTTAGTGGTGGCAATGCTTTTGAGGCCATAGATACATGATTATCTGCAGGATACATGGTTTAAAATCCTCGTGTATAGCATATCGCCTAGTGTCAGATAAAAAAGAATGTACTACAAACAAGAATTTTTAAACCTAGTGTCCTGTAGACCATTCTCCCAATCTCTGGGAAATCATGTGCTTGCAAGATTCTTCAGAACTTAGAAGCAACAATTCTCCTTGAAAAAACACATAAGGCATTATTATTCTTGCTATATATTCTAACCGATGTGCTTATGAACATAAGCTTGCACGATTCTTTAGACCTTAATTAGATGCCACATAGGGCAGGGAGCAATGTGGGGTGGGGCAGGTACCACTATACCATTTCCACCCTTTGCCAGCCAAGATTTGTGGGCAAAAATCTGGAATTGCTGACACAATCTGTAAGAAAATGTTTAGAATATTTTCATGCATGTTGCAAGGCATGGTGGGGTCGAGGTACTGATAATAAATTTGAGTCAAGGATGACTTCAAAATAAGAAGGGGAGGATGATAAGGACACTCCTTTAGGTACACACAACACTACTCAAATTACTATTGATGGAACTCGTGCCCCAAAATAGAAATTAAAGGTGAGCTTGTTCCTAAACCTTTGTTTACCTTACCTTGAGAATAGATTGCTACCTAATAACTTTATCATGATTGAAACATTAGAGAGTATCAAAAGAAGTTGGATAATGACTTGGAGATGCACAAGACTAGGAAGACTGTTCAATTTGATAAGAAGATTGAATTCAATTTGAGTTTGAGTCCTATTCAACATTTTAGATATAGATGAAAAGCTAAGGAGGTAAGCTTTCCAACACATCTAATCCCGTGCCAAAATACTTCCTATAACTTTGGTAATCATCGAAACAATATGACGTCCAGAATATGTCAGGGTGTTGTGCCACCATCCTGGGCCATTCGGCCTTATATCTTTTTAGACCCATTAGGGTTTCATCTAGGGGGGTCACATCCCTACACCCTTATAACCAGTAGCTGCCGCGCCATTAGGACTTGGATTTTTGCATAGATTATTTTGTTCGCAAACAGTTTTGCTACTAGACAAATTGTGAGATCCCAATTTCGTGAGTTTAATTTAGATTTCACATCTGTGTTGCATTCTTTCTTGTTTTTGGTTGTGTTCTTCGATTCGCAGGCAGAGATTAGCCTTCTTGACGAGTTTAATCTGGTGTTGCACGGTTGATAACCATAGGAGAAGTGGTGCTGCGATTGTGGGGTTTGAATCATGTTGATTGGAGACCGGATTGATTGTGTATCGCATCTCTACCAAATCGAGAGTTATCACGACCTGAAGAATATTGGGAACTACGGACGCATCACCACACATAAATATGAACTAAGGTACTCTAAGCAATATGGAGCAATGAACCTGTATGCAGTAAGAACTGGATCTTATCGAATCAATAGACTAAATGAACATGTAAGAGAAGCACAAACACTTAGTTGATCCAAGAAACATTTGAAGAGGTACAAGCTTGGAGATGGTTTTGATAGGTCCGACAGTCATCTCAGCACTCCTTGAGAGCAGCATTGAAGTACAATATTGGAGAAGACACGAACAGGCCATCCTCTCCTCTACCTGATCCTTAGAAATACTCATCAGGGTACAAGCGTGGCAAAGATGCCAACAAGGACGAATGTTAGCTTCATGACCATTAAAGTCCCTCAAAAGGTACAAATGATTTTATTGATTGAATGAAAACCATGAGCTAACTCGTTGGATGTAGATCATTAATTCTATTGCTTGCTTGTGTTTTCTCTCAGTTCTGAGTATAAATCACCTATATGTATAATTTCACCAACATTTGTGGAAATAGTTAGTAATAAACTCCTACCACTATGTTGGTTGTGAAAGGATCAAGTGATCGAGAAGGGCGGAGGATTTAATCAGGCACTTACACTATTTAATGTTTTTCAACTCTTCCTACTTTCTAGCAAATCTAACAAGCAACTCCTAGCAACGGAACAACTAGACAACATAACAAACAAGCTAGGAACCACTAAGCACAAATAGATAGCAAGGATAAATAAAGGAAGAACAACTATCAAGCAAGCAAGCAAGTCATTCGGCACGAGAGCCACCAAGAGGAGTAGCAAGGCAACCTATCACACTACTCACAATAAAGTAAATAGGGAAAGTAAAGAGTAGAGAGAAAGAAATGCTCAACCATTTTTCTCGAGGTCTCGAAAGGATGGCGCTCTCCTATAATCCTCGTTGTACCATTCCCGTCGGAGTACTGGTCCCTCCCGCTGTTTTCAAAATAGTGCTCTCAAGGGTACGCTTCACTCTCATAGTGAAGTCATCGGTGATCCCGGTTGTAGCAAACAATACGCTCCCGCAAGAGCAAGCTTCCAAGGCTCGGGCGCTCCCTCTTGGTGTCCTTTTTTAGCGGAGGACCTAAAACCGCTCACAAACTTGATGTTGTCTTCCACAATCTATTCGGAAGCTTGGACAACAATGTCTAACCAGTCTAGGCTGCCATAGACCGAGAGTAACAAGTCTAAGACACTCCTCTTAGCCTCACAAACTCTAAGAATGTATGGATGCTCTTTGCTACTCTTTATAAGCACTCAAGATCTCTCAAAAAGCTTCCTTTTGCTTTCCTTTGTGACCTTTGACTTTCACAAGTGATCTCCAAATTTTTCTGGCCGCAGATAACCTCCACAACAGCTCCTCCAATGGTTTATATAGGCCCCAAGTCCTGAAATGGCTGTTGAGAGCCGTTGCCAAAAAGTTAACTACTTTGAGTCCGGTGACTGAGACCACCAGATTGTCTGGTGACTTCTGGTCTTCGATGGACAAAAACACCCTCTCTAGAATCCGCTCTATATGGCACTGGACTGTCCGGTGTGTATGTAAGGATCAAGGACACCAAGAAGGGGGTTGAATCGATAGACTTATACAACTAATTTGGCTACGAACTTAAACTATAAGACTCGATCGCAACAGAAACAAAACTATGTAAGTCTAGTAGGCCAAGACCCCTAACAATACTAGCGGAATGATAATAAGAACAAGCAAGAACTAGCACGATAGCCACCAAGAGGAATAAAAAAAATCTATCACACTACTCAACGATAAGTAAATGTGGTAAGTAAAGAGAGTACTCAGTGATTTTTTTCCTAAGGTCTCGGAAGGTAGACGCCTTCTCTTAATCCTCGTTGAACCACTCCCGTCGAAGTCTTGGTTCCTGCCGTCGTTTCTAGAACGATGCTCACATGGGTATGCTTCACTCTCGGAGTGAAGTCATCGGCGGCCCAGCTGTCGCACACAATACACAAATGCTAGAGCAAGCCTCTAAGGGTCGGACGCTCCCTCTTGACGTCCCTTTCGAGCGGGGGGACCCGAAACCGTGTACAAACTTGACGATGTCTTCCACAATTACCTCGAAAGCTTGATCACTGACTCTTAGCTAGTCTAAGCTGCCTACACCAAGAGTAATAGGCAAAGAACACTCCTCTCAAGCCCTACAAGCTTTAGAAGTGTATGAATTCTCTCTATCACTCTCCTACTAGCATCAAAGATCTCTAATATTATATGTGCTCTCTTAGTGGTGTCCTTTGGCCTCTCGCAAGTTTTCTCTAGCTTCTCAGACCGCAGGCATACTGGAAAATGTCCCCCTCCATGGTTTAGAGAGGCTCTAAGCCCAAAAACAACCCTTGGGACATGAAGTCATAAAGCTGGCTGCTTTATGCAATCACTAGACTGTCCGGTGACTGTACCACCAGACTGTCCAATGACCCTTCCTCCTCTTAGGCCAGGGAAACACCCTCTCTAGAATCCATTCCATAGGACACTAGGCTGTTCGGTGCATACCTGCACGAGACTGTCCGGTGACTTTCACTTTTGGAATCACAGAGACCTCTCTGGACTTCGGCTTCGACCCCATCGAACTGTCCGGTGACTGCTTCTTCGACTAAACTTGACTTCGGTCTTTGGCTTCGCTTCCTCTGCCATCTTTAGTGCTTTTTGAGGATCTAAGAAGCATTCACACCCTCTAACACTTGTATTACAGAAGACAAATGACCTTACCCCTTAATAGTACCGATGTTCGTATGGACTCTCTAGCTAGTCCTTCAACACCTAAAAACTCTTCGTCTAGGGATCGTTCTTGTCATCCACCGAGGAAGCCCACTATGTTGATGTAGAATTAGCGGGGTGGTACCTACAATCACAACCATTACCTATAGTGTTCATTCAATCACTAAAATCAATTCATATCTTTTAGAGGACTTCAAAGGTCATGAAGCTAACAATCTTTCCTTTTTGGTGATTGATGACAACCATAGTACTCACAAACAGGCTCAAACGAGATGAAAGAAGATAGAGAATAAAATGTATCTCAAAAGAACACTTACCCACTTGTCTTGATGACTCCTCAGAAAAATTTTGCAAGAGTTCCCCTCCTTTATCATAGGTTGGAAGCGTCGCTCTCCCCCTGTTTGGTAGCTCTCTCTCCAATTTTGTCATTTAATCATAAAAAAATGGCACCGAGGAAGCATATAGAGAGGGAGAACGCTGGATAGACGAAAGGAAGTGCACGATAGAGTATAGATCGGGAGCGTACATGCACGAAGGAACCTGCAAAACAATCACAACACTCAGAGCCATACAATGAATCAACGGGGTTAGTCCAAAACCAAATGCATTCCAATGAGTTAAAAGAGTCGGATAGAAAACAAGCTCATCAAAATGTCACAGAAGAGCCAAGAAATCCACTAAACAAGAATCCAAAGCTCTAACTACCCATCCATGGCCTCCCCTAGACAGCTAGCCCTCAAAGCGATACACCTCATGTCTCTCACCCAAACTCCTATAGAAGATCTAATCTTGCGTGGCAGAAGTGCTGGGTGCAGTGACAGTCAGTGGCTGCTCCTCTGTTGGCTGAGCTATTGCTGCTGACTGATCTTTGCCTGGCTTCTCAACATCATCAAATGAGTTCAAACCTAAAGAAGACGTCGGAGAAGGCTCCTTGCCATCAACTGTAGCTAGCTGATCTGTGTTGGCAAGGGTCTGAGCTACCTCCTCTAGAGTGTATCCAGCCTCGACCAAGATAGCTCGACTGTGGTGGCTGCGGGCTTTATCTCTGAAGCCTCAGACGGTGGCTCTGACAAAACTGACTCAGCAGTAGTAGCCTCGAAAGAAAGAACTCTCAGAGCAAGTGGAGAACCACCGACAGCTGTCCCTGACTCCAATGCCAGTACTGACACTCTTAGCTCTGCTCAAGCAAACAAGACCGTGGAGTACGAGAAAATTATGGAGAACTGAGATGTGGTAACTGGTACACTAACTCCTTCAGTAGTCGTAGCTGTGCTGGCTGCCCCAAAAGATACAAATGGTGAAAGCGGGGCTGAGAGCAGTGTAGAGAATGTGGACTGCTGCTGTTGTTGGCTCTGCAACTCAGATGTAGGCTGGAGCTGAGAAGGCAGGGGGCCCGGTAGCGTGATCATCGGAAATGTAGGAAGAGGTGGCATACCAATCCCCTGGAGATATGATGCGATAGCTTTGAATCCGATAGACATGTAAGATATGACCGCTACCATCTCCAACTGAGAACGCTGCGATCTCTCGCAGAACTCCCTGTCCTGCCGTCTCTTCTACTCTACGAGCTCCCTCTCCATTCTTAGCCGCTTCTCGATCTGGAAGCGCTCGAGTCGGATCCTCTCCTTGAACCCAGCCCTCTCTCTGTGAATGTGCTCATCCTGCTACTCTCGATACTTTCTCTGCTCTGCCTTCTCTGCCTGAATAGTGTCCAACCTGGCAGCAAGTGCAGGGTCAAACATGGCACGAGAGGTCAGAGTCTCGGCCTGACCTGGAGCCTCAGTGCTCCCAGCTCTCGGCTGTGCTCCCTCCGAAGCCTCAGTCTCAAACTCCTCTGGAGCTGTGATCTCCTCTCCTTAAGGGGTGCTCTGGGAAGCTGACACTCTAAGTACCCTAGAGTCGAATGGCTCTGCTAGACTGAAGGAGATGGTAGTCTCTGGCAATGCTGCATACTCCTCCTCACTCATCACCCCAATTCTCCTCAACATCAAATAGATATAAGGGGCAAATGGTAACTAACATGCTCCTATCCCCTCATATATCACATCTTCCATCTGAGCAAGCAGTAGATCTATCAAATCAAACTCCTCGTGCCTCAGCAGAAAGCATAGCTGCCACTGGTGCAGTATGATCACCCACTCTCTGTAGCTAGCCCGAGGTGCTATCGACCTCCCTAGCAACCCTCTCAAAACACGAGCCTCATGTGTCAAGCGTAGAGGGTGCCTCGAGTAGTGCTTCTCATGAGGTGGTGGGAAAGCAATATTCATCCTGTTATCACTCGGCTCCATCCCTCCAAAAGGTCTGAATAGCGATGAGAAGTCTGGATGGGCCAGTGCATGGATTCGAGTCTCTGAAGAAACAAGCTCAAGTGTAGTCAAGACGTCAGTCCTCTCAAATATATGTGGCTCCCGTCGGTACATAAACCAGAAATATGAGCGGTTGGAGGAGATCCACAGTGAGGTATAGAATTCAAGCACAATCTCCTCACTATACCTCAGCTGCTGGGTGCCTAAATCTGAAAGTCTTGAAAGATAAGAGATATGCTCTTCCATGTCAACCCCAGCTCCTCTGTTCAGTGCCTATAAAGAACAGTGGCGATGTTTTGCAAACACTGAGCTCTTGCCCTTAGTGGCAAGCTGTCTCCTGTAGGCCTCAAAATTCCTTCGCTGGAGAAATGTCCAAAATTGTCTGCATCAGCATGTCTGCCAGCGGGGACCCAAGTTGTAAAGTCCACTCTCCTCTTGGCCTTGATGGTCGGGCCCTTCAGCTTCAGAAAATCAACCTCAACATCGTCGACTCTGGCCATGGCCCGGTGAGCTCTCTCGGCTCTAGCTGTGCACACCTCACAGACCCCAGATCTCTAATGAGGGCACCTCTTTGTCCTCTGCTGTGAACTCCTCTGGGCTGCCTCTCCTTCCGCGGTTCTCAATTGCTTACTAGCAGGAGCTCTCCGCGGCTGCACCTCTACCACCAAAGGAGTGGTCTCTACCCTCTGTCAGGTCGACCTCCTCTACTACCCCTCGGACCCTGCTCCTCCTATCCTAAGAGCACCTGACCTCCTGTGTGGAGGTATGTCCATATCCGCTACAGTGGTGCTTAATCCCACTCGGGGCCACCTGTCCACTGCTTCTTCTTCTTGTTTTCCGGCTCAACTGCCTTGCCCTTCCCCTTCTCCTTTGAAGATGGTCTCTACCTATCCATACTGTTAACTGACTCTAAGAGATCAACTGTCTAGCTGACTCAACAAGATAGGATTAAGAGCTTGGCTCTTAACCCGTCCAAGAAACTCTGCCACAGAAACCTCTGAATTGCCTCTGTCCTCTGACCGGATCCACTGCCCAACAGTCATTGCATCACATAGGAATAAAATATAGGTTGTAAGCACAAAAGGTAAGCGACTCAAAATGAAGTCCTAACAGTGGAATCAAGGACATATCACTGATCAAATAAAACAAATAAGCAGAACGGTGATATCGACAAACTAATGTCACAATTCATATAATAGCAATGCATCCAAATTGTGACACTAGTGACAGAAGACTCAATGCCATACTAAAATATGCAAAAGATGACCACAATATGGCACTAAGTATGGGAATTTGTCGACTAATCACGTCAATTGACAATAAAAGGTGAGACCTTTATGCAATAATACCAATTTTCGCAATTTATTAACAAACATGGCATGCGGAGCATTTCCGATGAAATAAAAGTGATAGAACTCAATACCCCAAAGAATAGAGCCAAAAACCGCCGAAGACTTCGCCGAAAGATCAACCGATCACCTAAAACACTAAAACCCTCTGAGTGTTTTGGTGGAGCGTGGGGTAACGGCTAGGAAAGCACACGGCGAAGTGGAATTCGCAAGGGTGGTGCGCACTGGTGTGGGAGAATCTGCGCGAAGCAGTGGCGAGGTGGGCACGGCAGCGGAGCAAGAGCGGCGGTGGCACTAGGGCACGTGGGAGAGCGCGCGAGGCAGGGCAGCGTGAGCGGCGAGTGCGGAGGTGGCGATGCTAGCACAGGCGACGGCCAGAGATGGTCGGGAAATACCCACGTGTGGTTAGATAAAAAATGGATCGACGGCCCGGATTGAAACCAATGAAAACAATGCCTGAGATCTTGCCGAAAACTCTAATCCTCAGACTGTCCGGTCCTCAAGAATTTGTTCGATGATAATAAAAGTTCGTACTGTCTGGTGTGTAAAGAATTCCGATTTCAGAGAAGTAGCCGCTTCATCTGCCAATCATCGGACTGTCCGATGAACCGACAGAATGTCCGGTGACTGTCCAATTTCTGCAGGTCACTCGGTTCAAAAGATACAATCATCGGACTGTCCGATAAAGGCGCCGGACTGTCCGGTGACCTCAAAGAATTGCAGAACCAAAGAATTCTTTGTCGACTTCAAGTTTCCTCACCAAATAACCAAATAAACACCACACTTGTCTAGAAAGGGAACTCTTAAACACTCGTTTGCAAATAGATAACTCCCGAAGAGTTTAGCATTTTTGCAAACTGCAATGATGATCGAGCAATAAAAACCAAAACGAGAAGGTGGCTCCAAAAAGAAAATGTATGAACCCATATTCACGATCCACGTAAATTGATGTTAGAGTCCGTTAAGCACAGAGTTCAATGGGCATGAAGCTCAACAATTGCTTTGGTTACTCTTTGTGGAGTATGTGAATCTATATGGACAATGTAGTCACTTTCTCAAAAGAGTAACACGCCTCTTTCGGGGTTCCTATATGCAATGTATGCAAACAAGCTAGGTAATGCAAGAGAATTTAAAGCATGCCATGTAAATGCAAGCAAATTAAAGACATTGTATAAAAAAACCTATTCGGTGCCAAGTTTGAACCATCTCAAGCTTATTTACCATATGCCCGCCACTTTGCCTTGAGATAGCCAAACCACCTTCTCAAGCTCTTCTCCCATGCATATGGATATCTCAAGTGGTTAGGCACCGATTTAATTTTTTTGTTCTTTAATTTTATCTTTTTACACATGATGCATGATAGTACAAACATTTAGTCCTTGGAGGAGTCCTAATTACCATGCAACACAAGAAAAGAAACCTACTCTACTATGTAAAAGAATAACCTACTTGAAGAGTAGATTAGCGTTGTAGCTCGACCAACATATGGTGGATTTCAAGAATCTTCCATTCGCTACACGGTCCACCACCTAGGCCCCTTCACTTCTTCTTGTGAACCCAAGAGACTTTAGGCTTTCTCTCTCGGTCCACGATCACCTAGTAGACCCATATCTTCTTGATTGTCCTCTTGTCATTTGGTGGTCCGAGCGGTTTGGCCTTCACTTTTTTATCCTTGTCTCTAAAAAGCTTGTAGTGCACATCCTCATGGAAAAGATTAGCATTAGGCATAATCTTAGGCACGCTCACCTTGGGACAATGCTTGTAACGGTGACCATCAAGGCAACACTTCTCACAATAGTAGTCATCCTCCTTGAGCGGGACTATCCATTCGAGGATCTCATCTTGGTTTCCAATGATGTTGATAGAGGAAGGATACGATCCTAAGCCCATTGTGATTGTGGTTATTGATGAGGTTCTTGCTTTAGATTTCTGTTTGAATTTCCCTTTCTCTAGTGAGCCGCTCGAATGCATCCATCACAGCCTCTCTCTCCTCCTTGAACTTCATGTATTCCTTTAAAATAGATGGCTCAAGAGTAGTACTCTTCTTAGAGAGGGTTAGATCACAAGAAGTAGAAGCTTCATTTAAATGCTTAGGAGAGTTAAAGAGAGAGTCAAGATTAAGAGCTTCATGGGAGTGCACCAATGTCTCATGCTTCTCACTTAGCTCTACATGCTTCTCTTTGAGAGCCTCATAAGACTCTGAAGAACACCATGAAAATGCTTGAGTGCATTGAGATCTCTCAAGCTCTCGAATTCGGTATACTGCTACTTCATGCTTCTTGGTTACCACCTCGATCTTGGTCTTTTTGATGATGGTCTTGTTGGCCTTCTCAAAGAAGAGGGCTAGATCATTGTAGCTCGGTCCATCATCTTCAACATCATAGTCCTTCTCTTCTTCTTCAAGATCATCATCCTCATCGACATAGCCCTCACAACTTCGGGCCATCAAGCAAAGTGGAGGTGGTGGTAGCTCATTGGTGGAGCTTGTCATGACGATACGCACGAGCTCTTCTTCACTAGAAGATGAAGAGTCTGAATCATCATCATCAGTGAGCCATTCACCAAAAATGTAAATTTTGTGCGAGGACCTCTTCTTCTCCTTGATCTTGCTCTTCTCCTTGACAAAGAACATCTTCTTGAACTTCCTCTTTGGCTTGCGTTCTTTATCTTCACTCTCACTAGAAGTTTTCTTCTTGCTCTC
Organism: Zoysia pacifica; assembly: GCA_001602315.1. Lineage (NCBI taxonomy): Eukaryota > Viridiplantae > Streptophyta > Magnoliopsida > Poales > Poaceae > Zoysia > Zoysia pacifica. Next base: position 138,149 of record BCLH01000498.1, on the reverse strand, counting down.
CTTTTTGGGCTTGGGACAATCATTTGCAAAATGGCCTTTCTTGCTAAAATTGAAGCACCCAGAATTCCTCTTGCAAGATAAGGGTCTTCCCTTACGAAATAGCTTCTTCATCAAGAGCGCAAGCTCCTCGTTGTCTCTTTCCTCATCCTCATCTTCTTCCACCTTCTTCTTTTTGTTTCTGCCATTGGGAGATTCTTCAACTTGAAGAGCAAGATTCTTGGCCAATTAAGTGTTGGTGGAGGAGCCCAACATATACCTCTCATAGGCCGTGAGCTTGCTGAGCATAATGTCAACAGAGAGAGTAGCCAAGTTGTCTTGAAAGAGACACATGACAATGGAGTTGTAGCTTGACGGTAACATCCTTAAGAGCTTCCTCATGATTTCAATATCATCAATTTAATTCTTGGGGCCTAAGGCGTTGATCTTGATGTGTATGTGGTTCCCGATCTTTCGTCAGGTCGTGGTAACTCTCGATTTGGTGGAGATGCGACACACAATCGATTCGGCCTCAAATCGACATGATTCGAACCTCGCAATCGCAGCACAACTTCTTCTCTGGTTATCAACCATACACACATGATTGACCTTGTCAAGAAGGCTAATCTCTGCTTGCAAATCGAAGAACACAATCAAGAACAAGAAAGAACACAACTCAATTGCGAAATCTAAATTAAATCTCAAAGTTGAAAAATCAACAAACTGTCAAACGATGAAACTATTTGATAATAGATGAAAACTAATCGAAAACCTAACCCTAATGATAGTGGCTACTGTTTATATAGAGTTTAGCACAACCTTAGGGGCAAACCCTAGCACTAATGGACCTTAAAAAGATACGCGGCCCAAAGGCCAAAAGACAGTGTCGCAGCACCCAGGGCAGTTTCTGAACATCATCTTATTTGATTGTTTCCCAAAGGCCAAAAGAGATGAGGCTGGTAGTTATCTTCTTAGCTTTCCAATCATATTTAGAACGTTAAAAATGGAGCTCGTATGCGACCTGGGCGTCTATTTTAGTGCGGACTGCTCCTGGAACACGGGGCAACTCAACTCTGAGTTGGATTGAATCTCCTCCGGGGTTCCACGTGCCTTGCTGGTCTTGAGCAAGTTCAAATTCTTCTTCATGCTTCCCTTGACCGACTCCAAGGTTACTAATCATGATAAAATCATTAGCTAGCAATCTATTCTCAAAGGAAGAAAGACATGTATTTAGGAACGAGCTCACCTCTAAATTCAGTTGTCGTGCACGAGCTCTTGTGATTGGACCATCTATAGTAGGTGGAGGAGCATTGTGTGTATCCAATGATAGGATGTCCTCATCATCCTCCCCACTTGAATCCGAGTTGTCCTCTACTCAAGCTCATCTTCTTCTCCTATGTATCGGTTCAAATCTGCAATGTTGAATATAGGACTAACCCGAACTCGAGAGGTAACTCAAATATTTGTATTATCATTAATCTTCTCAAGTAACTTAAAAGGACCAGCAGCTCTAGGCATCCGAAAATCTAGTTTTTCCCAAGTGCAACCAAATCAAATCACCCGATACAAATTTAACTTCATTTCTACCTTTACTACAGGCAATTTTACATTTCTCTTTCATCTTTTCAATGTTTTGTTTTGTCGTTTTATGCATCTTGAGAATACAATCAGCACACGCCTTAGCATCATTATGAACTCTTTCAGTAGAAGGCAAAGGCAAAAAATCAATCGGAGCTCGAGAGTTAAAGCCATATACTACCTCAAATGGACTTACCTTAGTGGTTGAGTGTTTCGCCCGGTTGTATGCAAACTCCACATGAGGTAAACATTCTTTCCACATCTTCAAGTTTTTCTTTAAAATAGCACGTAGCATTGTAGACAATGTACGATTCACGACCTCAGTTTGTCTATCAGTTTGTGGGTGACATGTAGTTGAAAGTAGCAACTTTGTTCCCAATATATTCCATAAAGTAAGCCAAAAGTGACTCAAGAATTTCGCGTCATGGTCTGAAACAATAGTAGAAGGCATACCTTGCAAACGAACAATTTCTCTAAAGAATAGATCAGCAATATGCGTAGCGTAATCGGTCTTATGACATGGTATAAAATGTGCCATCTTAAAAAAGCGATCTACTACCACAAAAATACTCTCTCACCCTCTTAGTCTAGGCAATCCCAAAACGAAATCTATACAAATATCGGCCCAAGAAATATAAGGGACGAGAAGAGGCATGTATAAACCATGTGGGTTTAGTCGTGACTTAGCTTTTTGACATGTAGTGCAGCGAGCGATAAAGCGTTCAACATCACGTCTCATCTTTGGCCAAAAAAATTTGTGGCCAAAACATCTTTCGTCTTTTTCGCTTTAAAGTGTCCCATCAATCCTCCTCTATGCGCCTCCTATAACAACAAAAGACGAACGGATTCAATTGGAACGCAAAGATGGTTGGCTTTATAAAGGAAGCCATCATTAAGCACAAATTTGTTTCAAGTCTTACCTTTACGACAATGTAGCAACACATCTTTAAAATTAGCATCTAACACATATTGCTGCTTAATTGTTTCTAGTCCAAAAATTTGACAATCAAGTTGGGACAGCATAGCATATCGTCTAAACAAAGCATCGGCAATATCCTTCCAATTGTTATGTTTGTTGATGTAAGGAAAGGATTTAATAAATTCAATCCACTTAGCATGTCTACGATTCAAGTTATTTTGGCTATGAATATGCTTAAGGGACTCACGATCGGAAAGAATGACAAATTCTTTAGGCCACAAATAATGTTGCTACGTTTCTATGCATCGTAAAGAGCATACAATTTCTTATCATACGTGGAGTAATTAAGAACAAGGCCATTCAACTTTTCACTAAAATAAGCAACGGGCTAACCTTCTTGCATCAACACATCACCAATGCCAATTCCACTAGCATCACATTCATGTTCGAAAGTCTTACTAAAATTTGGAAGCTGGAGCAACGGCGCTTGGGTAAGCTTGTCCTTCGAAGTGGCGAAGGACTCCTCTTGTTTGTGGCCCCAATGAAATGCAACGTCCTTCTTTGTTAACTTATTCATTGGGCAGCAATGGTGCTGAAATCTTGAACAAAGTGGCGATAAAATCTGGCAAGTCCAAGAAAACTTTGCACTTGTGAAACCATTGTAGGCGTGGCCCACTCTTGATCGCATTTATCTTGGCTTCATCAACTTCAATTCCTTGTGGAGTAACAACATAGTCAAGAAAAGAGACTTGATCCATGCAAAAGGTGCACTTCTCAAGGTTACCAAACAAACTGCATCTCTCAAAGCATCAAAAACAGCACGTAAGTGAGATAAATGTTCGTTCATTGACTTGAAATAAACCACCACAAATTTTCCAATGAAAAAACGTAAGACCTTATTTATCAAACGCTTGAAAGTACTAGGTGCATTAGTCAATCCAAAAGGCATTTCTAACCACTCATACAATCCGAACTTAGTCTTAAAAGCAGTTTTTCATTCATCATCCAATTTCATTTCTATTTAGTGGTATCCACTTCGCAAGTCAATTTTAGAGAAGACTATAGAACCACATAATTCATCAAGCATGTCGTCTAACCTAAGAATAGGATGACGATATCTAATGGTGATATTGTTAATGGCTCTACAATCAACACACATTCACCGAGAACCATCTTTCTTTGGAACCAAAAGAACAGGAACGGCACAAGGACTAAGGCTCTCACGTACATACCCGTGGTCTAAAAGGTCTTGGACTTGTCACTGAATTTTCTTAGTCTCCTCAAGGTTGGTTTTGTAGGCAGCGTAGTTTGGCAAGCTCGCTCCAGAAATCAAATCAATCTGGTGCTCAATCCCTCGAATAGGTGGTAGTCCTTGGGGTATTTCGTGTGGAAAGACGTCATGATACTCTTGCAAAAGGTTAGAAATAGGAGAAGGCAAAGAAAAAGCATGATCTTCAAGTGAAAACAACGCATCCTTCATACCAAAGCATAACATAAAGCATTTTCATTATAAATTTTAGCAAGGTCAGATTTTGTTGCAATCATTACAGGACTTTTTCAATTTTATTGCTTGCTGATTTTCAGGTATAGGAGGATGTTCTTTCTTTTTATTAGTAATTATATCCCTATCAACTTTTACAATTTCAGAGAGGTCAAGGGTAATAAAGTAATTTTCTTTTCTTTATGCATGAAGGTATATTTATTACTTTTACCATAGTGGATAGCATCATTATCATGCTCCCATGGACGACCCAATAACAACAAACAAGCTTGCATAGGTACAACATCACAATCCACAGAATCAATATAGGAGCCAATAGAGAAAGGGACTCGACATGTTTTTGTTACTTTTGCCTTACCGGAGTCGTTTAAGCACTGGATACGGTACAGATGTGGATGTGGTCGTGTGGGCAAGTAAGCTTAGTGATCAAATCAGTACTGACTAAGTTGTTGCTGCTCCTGCCATCAATGATCATGCGTGCACCCCGGATCTTGATCACAAAGAAAATCTTAAATAGATTATGGTGTTGAATTTATCAAGGTGTACCTATGCGAAGAGCGCTCGTTGGACAATAATAGTTCTTTAGGCCAAAGTATCATCACCACCAAATATTTGGCCATCATCATCATCAGGAATCTTATCATCGAATTCTTCATCCTCGACATCCGAAGTGCTTATGTATCCTCCATCTTCAGTAGCAACTTTTACCCGCGGATTTGGGCAATCTCGCTGCATATGACCCATGCCATATCATCTATGACACTTGATGTTGGAGGAGCGTTCTGTGAAGATACTGGAGGATGTATTCTTGTTGGGTACCTGCAAAGAAGGCCTACTCGAGACCGAAGATTGCACCGAAGGGGTTGGTTTCGGTGCTGTTGTAGTGTTGGAGGTGGTGGAAGGCCTCCTGCTCGACGGTGGTAGTATACGTGTGGTCGAAAAGGAAGGAAACGTCGACCATGGAGTGTATATGGCTACTGTTTTGGAGTTGTGGTCCCTGCAATTCTTTTTCTGCAAGCACAGCAAGGTGGAACAACTGCTCGACAGAATCATAGTCTCCATAATCAATTATGTTCGGAATTTCAAGACGCAACCTAGCAATAAAACAATAGGTAGTATTCTCAAAGTCCTCTTCTATCCTACAACACATCATACACTTTTATAACTCAGCAAAATTTTCTTGAACGGATTTATCATGTTGTTCTAAGCATTGTAATTTTTTACGCAAATCTCTTTGATACGAAGGAGGAATAAAATGGTTACGCATAGCATCTTTCAATCTATCCCAATTATTAGGCTGCAAATGCACTTTGCAATAATCAGTCCACTATAGTAAAGAAAAATCTCAAAACTCACTAGTAGCTTGTCTAACTCTATGTTGATCAGGAATTAAGTGAGATGTAAACTTTTGCTTGACAACTATCTCCCAATCAAGTTAAGCCTCAGCATCATAATTACCAGAAAAGGGTGGGATAGTAAACTTAATCTTAGAGAAAGGATCATAAGGAACGCGATGTTCATTACCTCTCATACCTTGGCGGTTACGGTGTTGACAATCGCCCATTCTATTTTGTTGTTCTCTATCATTGTCAACATCATCCTCAGAATAGTTCTCGTCATTAACTTTATCTTTCTCTTCCTCTTCCTCTCTCTGTTGTGGTCGATGTCTCTCAAAGGTTGTCATACAAGATGAGAGACGATGTAATTCCTGATTCATCATTCGGAAGTGCATATCTATGGTATTGAATTGCTCGGTCATCCTCTGATTGAACTTAGTAAGAGTGTCAGCAAGTTGATTTTGACTGAAACAGTCAACGAAGTTGTTCAGGGAGTTGGCATCATTAGAAGGTTCGCTGTTATCACTTGCAGACTTACCCTTTCCTGCCACGATTAGAAACCTACAATGAAGCAAAGCAGGATGTCACACCCGGTTTTAAGGCTAAAACCAAGTGACCCTTTATGTGTGCCTCGGAATCAAGTTTCACACATAAAGTGACTTCATTAATGGTAAAACAGAACAATGTCACGAATAACTAAACTATTACAAAAATAGACGAAGAGTCTTATTGAATTACAAACCAAAACAGCGGAAAAGAAACGAAAGCGTCTTGGGCTCCACAAGCAGTTGATCGAATAGCTCGCCTAGACGTCGGCTTCAGAGTCTTCAATGTTCTCCCAATCTTCTCCCTCTACTGAGCAGCAATTATAAAGGCAAGGTTGAGTACGAGTTGTACTCAGCAAGTGTGAGAAGTATATGACATGTGACAAATATCAAGGAAACAGGCAATATAGAGTTTAATTGCATAAAAGCACACATTAGAGACACATTTTCTATTAAGCACCTATTTACTAAGTGAAAGATATCGCACCTATAAACAGTAGTATAAGTAACAGAACCCAATCACAGTCTCCCACTGTGATTCACCAAACCAAACTAATACCAATACCAATACCAATTCTCGCTAATCATGTGAGGGTCCATGCAATGCTCATGACCGTGAGCACGGCTGTCATGACAATTTTACACTCTGCAGAGAGGTTGTACAAATTTCTCTACGAGTAGTGATTTCATCCCCTGTTGCCAAGTGACTAAAAAAGAATCTCTATTATGCCTGTGCCGTCGCACTCACACACTTCCTTTGGTGTGAGGGCCAAGAGATCACTACAAGACTTTTCCATGACTTCTACCAGCTTATACGAGCCCACTAAGGTTTCACCCGTCGGACACTAACCGAAAATCCAAGAGGCCCCCTCTTGTGCCAAATGGTTCCCGAAAGTAACCCTCCCTTCCCCACACATCTCTCTCCAGGCGGATTCAGGCGTAACCCGCTTTCTCCGCTCCACCGTTTGGTACACACAGAACTGGTTTTTGTTACTTACTACGTCAGGCCGCGCCCATTCTTGGCATCGTAGCTGTACGAGAACATATGGGTGGTCGCTCCACGAATCAGTCCTTAGATTTAGAAAGATAACTTACAAAGGAACAGTGCCAGTAAACCCTGCACACAGTCCTACACCAACCATATCGCTCAAATCATCACTATCCAAGTTACTATTAATCTCCCATTAATCCTCGTGAAGCATGTATAATGATCTATTTAAATACACCCAACCAGACAGTAGCAATCTAAGCATGTGATCTACCCAACAGTAAAGTAAACTAAGGCGACAAGGCATAATGTGGAAATTAGGGTATTGCTATTAATAGGTACGCAGTCAATTTGACACAAGCATGCAATCTACAAGATAGATATTTTGAAAATAGGCACAAGATGGTCAAGGACACTTGCCTTGCTGCTCTTGGGAGTAAAAGTCACGGTCTCGAACTCCTGCTATTGAAAGTCTTCGACGAATTGCGGCTTCGAGACGAAGTCGTCTATCGCACAAGAACACAAACAATCAATCAAATGCGATAAAAAAGAACAAGATCAGTATGATGATGTCAGGAATGCATAGATTATTTCGATACGATCGTTTTGGTATATTATTTGCTAAAATCGAAGTTACGGATCAATAGTTATGGCATTTATAAGGTACAGAGACTAATCTGTAATTAATAATTAATTACTGGAGACCTATCTGAAATTTACAAAATTATTTGAGGACTAAAATGTAATTTTAGAAATTTCAGGGGTTTAAATGTAAAATTACCAATAGGCAGGGCTAATTTATAATTAAAAATAAGTATAGGGGCCTTTCTGTAAAATTGTCATAATTAGTTATTATTAAATTAATTATCAGATAATTATTACTATTAAATTTATTTCGTAGATTAATAATATTATTATTAGTTATTTTATTATTTTATTTAATCAACAGAAGACTAATTCGAAGTTAATTAACTTAATCTCCTAATTTATTTAATTAATTCGGCTCTGCTGACGTCATGCTGACGTGATGCTGATGCAATAAAGGTTTGATTTATTTTTATTCAGAAAACATGGTTTGATCTGGGCCCTTGATTTTAAATTGAACGGATCCAGTTATTTGGGTGACATGGCGCGATCTGGTGCATCGAATGTGGATCGGGTGGCCGGCTTTTAAAGGAGGGGTGGATCTAATGCGACCCATCCAATTTAGATCGGACGGCTCGGGGCTTCGGTGCCCGGGCGGCCTGGCCGACCGATGC
>BCLH01000498.1:60727-129793 GCA_001602315.1 Zoysia pacifica | reverse complement strand
GGCGGTTGCGGAGGCGCGCGGCTGGAGGTGGGGGACGGCGCCGACAGGTGGGTCTCGTGCGTAAGGGAGAGGAGGGGCACGTTGGGCTGGCTGGGAGTGGGCTGCGCGGGGAAGAGTGGGCCGACGGGGAGGGAGAGGGGGAGAGGGAAGGGGGAGGCCCAGCGGGGGTTTGGGATTTCCCTTTTTTTCTTTTTTTTCTTTCCTTCTATTTCTTTTAATTCTTTTCTTTATTTCCAAAAAAAATACTTGATTAATTATTTATTCACTCAATAATTATTTAAATGATATGAAGTGACATGAGATGTATGCAACCTTAGTATTTTATTTAAAACTTTTCATTCTTATCTAAATTATGAAATTCATTTAAATTTTCGAAATTTTACTATTTGAAATTGTGGAATTTTTAAGTCGTTACAAACCTACCCCTTAAAATGAATCTCGCCCTCGAGATTCGGAAGGAATGGGAAATAGTTCAGGATATTCTGCTCTGAGCTCATCTTCATGTTCCCAAGTGGCTTCATCCTCAGAATGGTGACTCCATTGAACTTTGCACATCTTTATAACTTTGCTTCGAGTCACACATTCGACAGTTTCTAAGATCTTGATAGGTCTTTCTGAATATGATAGATCACCACCTAGATCCAGTTTCTCAATCGGAAGCTGCTCTTCTGGAACTCTTAAGCACTTTTTTAGTTGTGACACGTGAAACAAATTATGCACATCCGACAATTGTGGTGGTAACTTTAATTGATATGCAACTTCTCCTTTCGTGTCCAAAACTTTAAATGGTCCAATGTACCTTGGTGCTAACTTCCCTTTAACCTTGAATCTGCGAAGACCTCTTATTGGAGAAACCTTAAGATACATAATGTCTCCAACCTCAAAAGCTAGATCTCTTTTTCTATTGTCCGTATAACTCTTCTGCCTTGATTGAGCAACTTTCAAATTTTCTCGTATAAGTTACACTTGTTTTTTTTTGCCTCTTTTAGTATCTCTGGTCCGAACACTTGACTTTCTCCAGTCTCGTTCTAGAACAATGGTGTCCGATAGTGTCGCCCATAGTGCACTTCAAACGGTGGCATCTGTAAACTGGCTTGATAACTGTTGTTGTATGAGAATTCTACATATGGGAGACTCTTGTCCCAGCTTTTACCATACTTTAGAGCATAGGCACACAATATATTCTCTAATATCTGATTTATCCTTTCAGTCTGTCCATCTGTTTGAGGATGATAGGCCGAACTAAAGTTTAACTTAGTATCCATGGACTCATGCAGCTTCTCTCAAAACTTCGAGGTGAACTAGGTGCCTCTATCGGATACTATTTTCTTTGGTACTCCATGCAAGCAAACAATCTTTGCCATATACAGCTCTGCTAACTTTGCTCTAGTGTAGGTTGTTTTAACTGGAATAAAGTGAGCAATTTTAGTCAATCGATCCACAATGACTCATATAGAGTCATACCCAGCTTGAGTGCGAGGTAAACCGACTATGAAATCCATTTCGATTTCTTCCCACTTCCGTTCTCGAATCTTTAATGGCTGCAGTAATCCGACAGGCTTCTGATATTCTGCCTTTACCCTCTGACAAGTATCACATAGTGCTACATACTCTGTTATATATCTTTTCATACCATACCACTAATACCTAGTTTTCAGATCCTGATATATCTTAGTGCTACCTGGATGTATAGAATATGCTGAATCTTGGGTCTCTCTTAGAATTAAGTCACGGATCGGCTTCTGATTAGGTACACAAATCCTTTTTCCTAACCATAAAGTGCCTCTGTCATCCAGGGTGAAATCACTTGTCTTATTATCCAGGATTAGCTGCTTGATATCACTGATCTTTTCATCCTCTAATTGATCTTTCCGAATTTCCTCTTCCAAAGTTGATTCAACTTCCATGGTGACTGCTTCTGTTGCATTGACTATTCCCAGATTGAGCTTTTCAAACTCCTTACTCAACTCTTGTGACATCTCCCTAGCTACTACCATATTACAGTGTCGCTTTCGACTCAATGCATCTGCAACCACATTAGCTTTTCCTGGATGATAATTAATTCCCACATCATAATCTTTGATTAACTCTAACCATCGACGTTGCCTTAGATTCAGATCTGCCTGTGTGAATATATACTTTAGACTTTTATGATCCGTGTATATTTCACACCGATGCCCAATGAGATAGTGCCTCCATATCTTCAAAGCATGAACCACTACAGCTAACTCCAAATCTTGAGTAGGATAGTTTAACTCATGTTTCCTCAATTGACACGAAGCATAGCACACAACTTGACCTTCTTGCATCAATACACATCCCAGACCCTGACGAGAAGCATCACAATAGATGTCAAAGCTCTTAGTAATGTCTGGTAGAATCAGTACTCGGGCTGATGTTAATCTCTTCTTAAGTTCCTCAAAACTAGTTTGGCACTCCATTGACCATTTAAACTCCTTTCCTTTATTTAGCAATCTAGTCATTGGCTTGGCTATTTTTGAGAAATCCTTTATAAACCTGCGGTAGTATCCTGCCAATCCAAGTAAACTGCGAATTTCTGACACATTCTTTGGTGGCATCCAATTCATTACCTCTTTAACTTTGCTCGGATCAACTGCTACTCCTCCTGCGGATATAATATTCCCAAGAAAAGAGACTTGATCTAACCAAAACTCACACTTACTGAACTTAGCATATAGCTTATTTTCTCTAAGCTTCTCAAGAACTAGCTTTAGGTGTTGCTCATGTTCTGCTTCATTCTTAGAGAATACCAGGATGTCGTCAATGAACACTACCACGAACTTATCCAAGTATTCCATAAACACCTTATTCATCAGGTACATAAAGTAAGCAAGGGCATTGGTCAATCCGAATGACATGACTGTATACTCATACAACTCATATCTGGTTCTGAATGCAGTCTTAGGTATATCCGATTCTCTGAACTTCAGTTGATGATAGCCTGACCTCAGATCAATCTTCGAGAACATCGACGCTCCCTTCATCTGATCAAACAGATCCTTAATCCTTGGCAAAGGATACTTGTTCTTGATAGTAACTTTGTTTAAAGATCTATAATCCACACACATCCTTTGAGTTCCGTCCTTCTTCTCCACAAAGAGTATTGGCGCTCCCCATGGCGACGAGCTAGGGCGAATGAATCCTTTTTCTTAAAGCTCTGTGATTTGCTTCTTAAGCTCTCCTAGTTTATTAACGGGCATCCTATATGGCCTCTTAGATATAGGCGCTGTTCTAGGCACTAGATCAATCAAGAATTCAATATCACGGTCAGGTGGCATACCTAGCAATTCTTTTGGAAACACATCTGGATAGTCGCGAACAACTCGTATCTCCTCAATCATTCTACCTTCCATCTGGTTGATCACATATGTTGGTCCCGCTGTTTCGATTGCTACAAACTCAACTTTGATCCCATCCTTACTGGTCAACTGTACTGTCCTTCTAGCACACTGAATCACTCCATCATACTTTCTCAACCAATCCATTCCAAGGATGATATCTATCCCCTTTGATTCCAGAATAATAAGGTTGGCTATGAATTCTACCCCCCTTATTTCCAAACTTACGTTTGGGCACAAGTGTCTACTCCTCATTTCTCCTCCAGGAGAACTAACCAGCATAGCGTGAGTCAAAAGAATTATAGGAATCCCAAACTTTGCAACAAAACTTGATGTTATGAATGAATGCGATGCTCCAGAATCAAATAAAACAGTAGCAGGTTTAGAGTTTGCAAGGAACGTACCCATCACAACTTCTGAAACTTGCTGCGCTTCTTCACTGGTCACATGATTCACCCTACCATAGATGTAGTTGGACTGGTCTTGATTATTTCCCTGATTAGGCTTCTAAGCATTTTTCACTAGTGGTGTAGTAGCTTTGTTCGGACAGTAGTTAGCATAGTGTCCCGGCATACCACACTTGAAGCATGTCCCTCGAACACCGACTGCATTAGCTCCAGTAACTGGCTTGTTATTGTTCTGCCGAGCTGGCACTGTAGGACAAGGTGCTGACTGATTCCCAGTACGAGGCATCTGAGGTGGATTGGGACGAGCTGCCTAGAAGTTTGGCTTCTGTGCCTGCATCTAAAAGTTAGGGCATGGTGTTTGCATCTGTGGCTTCCCAGCATACGGAAGATGGTACATCGGTCCCTGTGGCGGCATCATGCGAGGGCAAACATTGGCATTAGAAGACTGTTCATTGAATGACATCTTTCCCTTGCCCTCACAATCGATCTCAATCTTCTTATTCTCAAGAACAAAGGCTTTGTTAACTAGCTTCTGAAAGTTCATGTAATCATTACTCAAAAGCTGGTACTAGAGTTCATGGTTCAGGCCATCAAGAAACAGCTCCTGCTTCTTCTCATCTGTGTTCACATCCTGTGGGGCATACCTTGACAGTTGAGTGAACTTGTTGAGGTACTCACTCACTAATATTCCACCCTGCTTCAAATTCTGAAACTCCTTCTTCAGTCTGATAGTCCCAGCTGGCACATAGTGATAACGAAAGTTTGTCTTGAACTCATTCCAAGTGATGTCTGCAGCATTAGCATGAGCACCGCAATAAGCATCCCACCAGTCTGCGGCAGCTCCCGTCAACTGATATGCTGCGAAGAGAACCTTCTCACAGTCACTGCACTGCGCTATGTCAAGCTTCTTCTCAATTGATTTGAGCCAATCATCAGCTTTCATGGGATCCTTGGCTTGAGAGAAAGTGGGTGGCCGAGTTCTCAAAAACTCGCCCAACTTGTACTGGCCCTGACCTTGTGGTGCTGCACCTGATTCTGCTGCATATGATTGAGTGGTTGCATCATATTCTGCATCAGTTGAGTCTGCATGGCTAGGATCTGAGCAAATAGTTCAACAAGTCCATCATTGTTGTTGTTGTTGTTGCCACCTTGGTTGTTCGGGGGAACCTGGTTGTTCTGATTCTGGTACTGGTTGGAGAAACTTGCAGCTGTAGTGCGCCTAGTGTCAACCATCTGATTCGAGAGAGAGAGTAATTGAGATTGATGATCGAGATAGACGAAAAGAAGAAAGAATAAAGAATCCCAACTATATGCATCAAAGTGACACGATAAACAAGGATTTATTCAACTGAGGAAAAGATGAGGCCATGAACAAGTGACGAAGCATTTCATAGCTCACATCACACACTAACAAAGCCTACACAAGCACACCAACACAAAGCACACTCCTACGAATTAAACGATCCTAATCGAACCTGAAGACTCCTAACAAGGGAATTTTCTATTACATCTTAAGGCAAAGGACACTCTACTCCTAGTCTCGGATGAAGCGCTGAGACGGCGGCACAACTGAAGGCTGAAAACTAGTAGTGGTGACAGGCGGCGAGGGACTTGGTTTTGGTAAGACTTGGTCTAGTGTTCGTCAGCCACACCAAGTGCTTCTTCAAGCTTCGCATGAAGATAGTCGATCTCATCCAACGCAGCACGGTACTGTCGGCAGACCCTTAGCATCGCTTCGTCCTTCTTCAGTTGAGCTGTGCTAACGTTCGGATCTTCCTTCACGAATCCCAGAATCTTCCTCGAACCCAGCGTCCTGCAAGGGAAGTGGTGAAACCTCGAGTGGTAGAGCTTGTGCCGGTACCGATGAGCCATGCTAGTAGTGGCAGCCCATATCACATCTGCAACTACTTCTTGTTCACTGAAACTTGGGACTGGGCTGACGGGACTACTGAATCCATGGTTCCCGTCATAGATCTTCAACTCCACCATCCACTCATCCCAATTTGGTATGGGGATGACTTGATGGGTGAAGGATAGCACCGTCTGCAGGCCAATCTTGTCCATCATTGCCTTGAGATCCTCGGTGGCTTGTCCTCCAAGCTCTCCATTGGTGCGGAATTTCCTGCACATGCGACGCCACAGTCCTTCCTCCTCTTCGAGCGTCCTTGGGGACAGAGATCGGATGTGTTCTTGCTCCTGTGGCACTTCTTCTTGCGGCTCCTCCTCTTGTGGCTCTTTCTCCACTAGTTCTTCTTCCATTGGTTCCTCCTCTTCTGATTCAAACTCTTCCGGTGCCACTGGAGGTGCTTGAGATGTGCCTTGCTTGTTGTGGAAGTTCGGCTCGTGATGTTCTTCTTCCTCGGAATCACTGAGGAAGGCTCTCCCTCGCATTGGCTGCACTTCGGGTCCGTCTTCTAGCTCAACGGGTGGTGGAACTGGCGTTGACCTTCTTGCAAACCTCCTCGCTATCGGTCCCAGTGGCCTTCCTTTCGGTCCTGTGGTCTTCCTTGCTGTGTACTTGGTTCTCGCCATCTAAAATTTTAGAGACACATGGGTTAGAAAATAGATGGATTTAAGATAAGAAATAAATGAATATTTGCAAACACTTTTGGCAACTAGTTTTGAAATTTATTCTAGACGTCCATTTTACTCTAGGCTTGCGTTCTACGGTCAACACGGCTCTGATACCACTTCCGTCACTTGGTTTTAGCCTTAAAACCGGGTGTGACACAGGATATTATCTCTACACTACGGTGATGTGGGTTTTGTGGTGGCAGATCTGCAAAAGAAACAACTTACCAAGTTCTTATACGGTTCTTACTAGTGCAAGACAAATGATAGTACAACCGTTGGCAGGAGAGACCAGGGAGTCATAATTTCACAATTGCAGGGTCAAATGTAGAGCTGATCCGAGGTGGTGGAGCCTTGAAGGCTGAAATAATGGTTAGTGGAACACAATTCTATAACAGATAGTAATGCTAAATAAGTGTTCCAAGTATGTAATTATAGTTGCTGGTCTAACCTTATGAAAAATCCAGATGCAAACAATGATAAGAAGGCACAAAGATCAGTAACAAACGCGGCTCCAAAGATAGTGATCAGCACGGTATATCTTTTTTTATTTTTCTTTTGAATTTTCACTATTTTTTGTTTTTCAGATGCACAAAAACAGAAACATCATGAAGTTTCAAACCGATCCAATGAAGGATGTGTTCTGTGGAAAATCACAAAGATGTCTGAAATTGCACGTAAAATCTTGTAAATTCACAAAGGTCCACTTCCAAGGGAATTTGACCTTAAAAATGTTTTTTAAACCCCAATGCAGGCCAAATGCGTCTTTGGTTATGAGAATTTGAAAAAGAATTTGTCCGATTTCAAGTTCATATGAGTAAGTTATGCCTGTTTTACCGAAGAGTGCCCGGGACATGTTTTTTGGAAGGTGTGAAATGCAATTGAGAGGAAATCGGGTGGCGATTTTGTGGAAGATTGAGCAGCGGATGATTATAGAGTGGCGGATCTATGAAGGGTGGATATGTTTGTGGTCAAAATATGGGGTGGGTGGGATAAAATTTTTATGTAAAGGAAACAAATAATAGATGTAAATACGGTAACATATCTGAATAATGCAAACGATGAATGATGAAGGCAAACAACTGGATGCAAAAAGATTTTGAATCTAGCAACCAAAAGACAAACTAGGGACACAAACTGAACAATACAAAATCTGAAATAAAATTATGCAGAGGCTAAACACGGCTTGGACAGGGAAACACCTAACGATCTACTAATTTTTTTGTGTTGCAGATTTTCTGTGGACGATATGATGAATGCAAAATAAACAAAGATAGATATGCACCTGACGTATAGCTGAAGCTCTGATTATCACTTGATGTGTACGTGGTTCCTCATCTTTCGTCAGATCGTGGTAACTCTCTATTTGGTGGAGATGCGACACATAATCGATCCGGCCTCAAATCAACACGATTTGAACCTCGCAATCACAGCACCACTTCTTCTCTGGTAATCAACCGTGCACACAATTGATCTCACTAAGAAGGCTAATTCATGCAGAGAACACAAGCAAGAACAAGTAAAAACGCAACTAAATTGCAAAATCTAAATTAAATCACAAAGTTAGAAAACCGACAAACCGTTAAACGACGAAACTGTTTGATAACAGATGAAAACTAATCAAAAACCTAACCCTAATGATGGCGGCTACTATTTATATAGAGTTTAGAACGACCTTAGGGGCAAACCCTAACACTAATGGACCTTAAAAAAATATATAGCCCAAAGGCTAAAATAATAGTGTCACAGCACCCGGGGCAGTTTTTGGAAGTTATCTTATTTAAAAATTTTCCATTGATTTTGGTTGAATTTGGAGATGAGACCAGTGCCCCTGTAAATTTTATCTTCTTAGCTTTCCAACCATATCTAGAGCATCCAAAACAGAGCCCGTATGCGACCTGGGTGACCATTTTAGTGCGGACTGCTCCTAGAACTCGGGGGCAACTCGACTCCGAGTTGGATTGAATCTCTTTGTGGGTTCAACGTGCCTTGCTGCTCTTGAGCATCTTCAAGTCCTTCTTCATGCTTCTCTTGACCCTCTCCAAGGTTCTTAATCAAGATAAAATCATTAGGTAGCAATCTATTCTCAAAGAAAAGAAGACATATTTTTAGGAATGAGCTCACCTTTAAATTAAATTGGCGTGCATGATCTCTTATGATTGGACCATCTATAGTAGGTGGAGGAGCATTGTGTGTATCCAATTATGAGATGTCCTCATTAGATCTCCTTCACCACTACATGTAAATGAAAATAAACATCATTAGCTTTTCCATGTGGTAGCATGGTGATGGAATTATATTTATTCTGGAGAACATAATAACGCTCTTCTTTAGCCTCGGAGGAGCTCTCACAAATTTTTTACAATTACATCCTAATTTCATATGCGGTAGATGATGCATTGATCTTAGATAAGACATTTTTAGATATGCATCCACACAGTATTTTTGGCCTTAGCATTGAATTTAATGAAAATGTGATAAGTCTCTCATTCTCATTCGTAACATTCTTAGTCACATGCCACGCTTTCCCGTTGATTCACTCTAGATAGGCTTGCATGCGAGCCTTCTGATATGAGTAATCGTCCCCATCGAATAGTGGCGGAGTCTCTATCCTGTTCGACATCCTTACTCAAGGTGGTGAAGCTCAAAAATGAGCACTTGGCTCTGATACCACTTATAAGGATCAAGCACTCCGAGAAGAGAGGTTGAACCGTGGACTTATAGAACTAGTTTCACTACAAACTTAAACTCTAAGATTCGATCGCAATGCAAGCAAACCTATGCAAGTCTAGTAGTCCAAGACCCCAAACAATGCTACTGGAATGATAATAAGAACAAGCAAGAACTAGCACGATAGCCACCGAGAGGAATCAAAGAACAACCTATCACACTACTCAACGGTAAGTAAATGCGGTAAGTAAAGAGAGTGAGATAGAGAGTGCTCAATGATTTTTTTGAGGTTTCAAAAGGTAGGCGTCTTCCCCTAATCCTTGTTGAACCACTCCTGTCGGAGTCTTAGTTCCTCTTGTCGTTCTCGAAACGATGCTCACAAGGGTATGTTTCACACCCAAAGTGAAGTCACCAGCGGTCCGACTATCGCACACAATACCCAAAAGCTAGAGTAAGCCTCTAAGGCTCGAGCGTTCCCTCTTGGTGTCTTTTTTGAGCGAAGAACCCAAAACTGTGTACAAACTTGACGATGTCTTCCACAATCTCTTTGAAAGCTCGATCACCGACTACTAGCTGATTTAAGCTACGCACACCAAGAGTAATAGCCAAAGATCACTCCTCTCAAGCCCTACAAGCTCTAGATGTGTATGAATGCTCTCTACCACTCTCCTACTAGCACCAAAGATCTCTAATCTTGCAATGTGCTCTCTTAGTGGTGTCCTTTGGTCTCCCATAGGTTTTCTCTAGCTTCTCAAACCGCAAGCACACTGAAAAAAATCCCCCTCCATGATTTAAATAGGCTCAAAGCTCAGAAACAACCATTAGGACATGATATCATAAAGCTGACATCTTTATGCAATCACTGGACAGTCCGATGACTGGACCACCGGACTGTCCGGTGACCCTTCCTCCTCCTGGGCCAGGGAAACACCCTCTCTGGAATCTATTCCATAGGACACCGGACAGTCCGGTGCATACCTTCACTGGACTGTCTGGTAACTTTCACTTATGGACTCTTAGAGACCTCTCTCTGGACTTCGGCTTCGGCTTCACCGGACTGTTCGATGACTGCTTCTTCGACTGAACGTGATCTTCGGTCTTCGACTTTGCTTTCTCTACCATCTTTAGTGCTTTCTGAGGATCTAAAGAGCATTCACACCCTCTAACGTTTGTATGATAGGAGACAAATGACCTTACCCTCAATAGTAACGGCGTTCCTACGGACTCTCTAGCTAATCCTTAGCCTAGGTCCTTCGACGCCCAGAAACTCTTCTTCTAAGGACCATCCTTGTCATCCATCGTGGAAGCCCATCATGTTGATGTAGAATTAGCGGGGTGATACCTACAATCACAACAGTTACCTATGGTTTTTATTTAATCACCAAAATCAATTCATACCTTTTAAGAGACTTCAAAGATCATGAAGCTAACAGTGTACCTTCATCAGACTGTCCGATGACCTTATCTTTTGAACTTTCAGAGACACATCTTTTGGACTTCGTCTTTAAGGACACCGGATTGTTCGATCACTGAGCCACCGATCTGTCCGGTGACTTCACCTCTTCGACTCCAGAGAACAACTCTTCTGGACTCTGATCTTTTGTACTCACCAGATTGTTCGGTGACACAAACAGACTGTCCAGTGATATCCTCTAGTCTGACTCTAGAAAATTGCCTCTCTGGACTTTTGCCGTCAACCATCACTGGATTATTCGGTGACCAAATCGGACTGTTCGGTGAAAATTTCTAATTCTAGAACTTGACAACTTCGAGATTTGCTTGCTTGCCACTGCAGCACTTTTACATCTTCAAGCTACCTCTCATAACTCAAGTGGCTTAGAAAGCCTAGAGCATCCATAGACCCTAACACTTGTAAAACTGAGACGAGTGACCCAACCTCTCTTAATAGTATTGACTTTCCTATTGACTTAAGACCTAAAAACTAAGCAACCAAAGGCTTCTAAAAACATTCTTAGCCTTAATCAAGCTTCACTCTTGGAAAACTGCCAGAGCACCAAGCAACCTTTAAGTAACCAACTTGTAGAAGTGAAGAATGATATTGATAAACTTATTTCCAACGTGTTAGTTCATGGTTTTCATTCAATCACCAAAATCATTCATACCTTTTGAGGGACTTCAATTGTCATGAAGCTAGTAGGTTGTCATATGGATATGATTTATGCAAGATTTGATGGTCAAATATGGGGTTTAAGGACCGCCAACAAACTCCCCCATACTTAGCCCTTTGCTCGTCCACGAGTAAAGTGTAAGGACTAAAGTGAAACAACACTTCTTATGGTATGATTCTCGCTTAAAAATTATTCCAAGTCATACCTTGCACTTGTGAAGCTTGAAGTGTCTATCACATCATCTTGGGTGGTTGAGAAATGGCATGACCTTGAATCAAATCATCTCTTTTTCTCCTGCTAGTTAACTTGGTTTTTCAATGTGTTTCAAAACAAGCAAAGCTTTATTTCTCAAATGATTTCTCTCAAGTCGCTCAATGTGTATGATTCCTCATGAAGGCATTGAGTTTCCTCAATCAGCGGACTTTTAATAAGGCTTCAAGTGGGGCGCAAGGTAGGGATCCAATTGAGGCATACTTGTTTCACATATATGGCAAAGTCAAAAACCGGATCCATGAAGATATCAAATCACACAACCTGATAAAGATGTTCATGTGTATGGATGGACAAATGAATGGATCATGTGTGGATGAAGAAGACGTTCATGTGTGTGGATGGACGAATGGATGGATCATGTGTGGATGAAGTGTTTGGGTGGATGGATGGATGGATGGATGGATGAGTGAGTGGATGGATCATGTCTGGATGAAGAGTTTGGGTGGATGAATGGATGGATGGATCAGATTATTCCTTTTAGCATGATTTTCCTCCCAACTTGATTTTTATTCAGAGAACATAGCTATCTTTCTTTCTCTCTTCATGCTTGAGAATATTCTCTTTTGAGTATTTCCTTTCTCTCTCTTTTTTTTTCTTTTTTTCTCTTTTTCCATAGTCAATGTCTCTTTTGTAAAGCTGTTGGAGAGAGGTCATAACCTTATAGAGTATCTATATAGTGGATGGATGAAGTGGCAATGCAAACTTCCAGTGTAGTAGTTAGCATGTGGATGTGGTGTGTATGATCTTAATCAGTAAAGTATGAAAAGCATCTAACTAGGGTCACAACAATTTGACAAAGCTCAATGTAAAAGCAAGCAGCATAGTAGAGGGTTTTCAATATAGCAATCATGTGGCTTTGGTAGGAACAATTGAGGAGTTTGCAAAGCTTTTGATTTTAATTTTCAAAATAAAATTCCTAGGTGTTCTAAGCAGAAGAGATCAAGATTTCATATCATCATACTATATCTCATTTGCCAACAACCTAGATAACATGCTTTGTCACAAGTATGAGGCACGCATACTAGGAATAAAAGGTATGCAAGCCAACCATATAGAAGCATGTTAGTTAAGCGTGCAACATGCAAGGTTCATTTTAAGTTAAGTTTCATGATTTATCAAAGCATAGCATTCAAACTCATGAACCAAAGAGAGTTGGGGTTGAGGGAATGCAAACCATCATATTGAACAAGGAGAGACTGTGTTGGGCTTGATAGATCCACCGAGCATTGTCCCTTTGAGTCTAGCAGTTTTTATGTTGTACTGTATGTTGGTTGGCATCGTGTCTCGTGAAGCGTTGAGCACGCAAAGCTTGAGGACTCCCCCACACTTGTTCTTGTATGTTGGGTGCTTCCTAGATAAAAAGACAAAACAAAAGAACAAACAAAGGAATCTACCAATGTTCCAGTGAGTCAATCTTATTGAAATAAAAAGGGAAGTGATAATCTAGGCTATCTTCCTGTAGTGCTTTGTTTAAGGTCAGAAGCTCGACCATGGGGAAATTGAAGCTTTCCATGGCGATGTAGTCTTGAGCTTCATCATCGATTGTAAATAGCCTATAAAATATACAATGTTTATGATAGAAGAATACATATACAACCTTCCTTATGAATGTTTTGCAAAGGAGGACCTTAAGATGGTTTTAGTCCTCTAGGTGCTTGTGGCGAAGTGGGTGACTAACTCTGGAGACTCATTATGCGAGCATAATTCTTGTATTCCTTCCAGAAAGAAACTCATATGCTATTTGACTCCAGAGTTAATGCCTCAAAGCAATGAACAAAAGTTTCTCTCTCAAGAGGTTCAACATAAAAGCTCACTGTTGATTCTTGGTCACTATCGAGAATAACATTTGCAGGCTAGAGGGAAGAGGCTTGGTATACATCGATGATGATGATGACCACTTAGACACATGAACAGCTTCTCCTGAATCATCATCCTCTTGAGTCAAAAGTCAGACAAATTCAGGAGATGTGAAACATCACCTTCTCGAACATGTCGCACTTGAGAGATGGTTTCACCGAAGAGATCGTAGTAGCAAAAGTGATCTTCCCACGCTTTTCATTAAGGCTCCCTCTATCTATATTTAAACGGAGAAGATGCTCTAGCGGGTAGCATATAAGAAGATCAAAATCGAGGGTAGTAAGGATGCAGAAATTTAGGTGAACCTCAATTTTGTCTACTCTAATCGGTACGAGCCTTGCTATCCCAAGCTTTCAAGGATGAGTCCAGAAGGACTTTAAAGAGCTTGTCTGTCAGGTTTAAAGGCATGTGGCCAACAATGATATGTGTAAAGCTATCATACATGATATTGATCCTAACGATGGGATTATGCAGCGCTTCTACGGAGACTCCCTTAATGGAACAAGGCATGGTTGTGGATGGTGAAATGATTTGTGTTACTTCAGAAAAGTGCTCCACCTGTCTTGACCATTCCTTGCTTGCACATGAAGTTGCTTCCTTCACTTCCATCTTGTGAACATGATGTTGGGAAGGATTTTGTGAAGGATGGGGTACCTTAGAATTCTTAGCCAGAAAAAATTCAAGGTGTTTAACAATTGGAAAGTCTAAAGGTCAAATTTCTTCTTCTGAGGATGTTCGTTGTTCGGCTGAGGGCTCACGGTCGAATCTTCAGAGGTAGGTCATGAAGGCTTGAATTCGGCTGAAGAGGTCTCCTTATAGCTTGCCTTTATGTCGGTGTGGAGGGGGTTGCTAGAGTCTAAGAAGGAAATGTTGTCCAGGATGGTGGCTAGGCTTTTTCTCCCTTCCTTCAGTGTCTTGTCCATGAATGATTCTCCAGCACTAATATCAAGGTACATGGTAGATTCTTTGCTAAGAGTGAAATAAAAATGTTGCTGCAATATATGTTCTGGTATAGACAAGTTAGGTCATGTTTGGATAAGCTCTAAGAACCTGGCCCAAGCTGCATCTATGGTTTTCTTCTTCGTCTGCTAGAATCAAGCAACTGACGAAGACATGGGTCAGAGAAAAGAAAGCGAGACAAAAATGGCCCCGAAGTCTTCGCCAATCATCGTTCATCCTCGCTACGGTAAGATTGTACCATTGCTTTGCTTCTCTTTGAGAGAGAAGAGGAACAACTTCCACTTTAGAGTTTTTTGCGCCATGCCTGAAACAGTCATGCATGAACTAGCACAAATTCCCGCAAATGATGGCATGGGTTTTCATGTTTGTGCCCAAAAAAGGGATTCTCTCGAAACCATGGCTATAAAGCCAGTGCGAAGTTCAGAGCCAGATGTTAAGCTAGGCTTTGATGAAGGTGGTGGCTCAAAGAACTCGCGCATTGGAGCAGAGAGTTTATATATAGGTAGCTCCATAGTAGAATATAGGAAAGGAAGAAACAAAAATAAAAAAGATACATGTATGAACTAAGCTTGAAGATAATACAGCAACCGTTCCCCAGCAATGGTGTTAGAAATGCTTGTTAGTGTTTCTGAAGTCTACAGATAAATTCGCAAGCACATAGAATACAGTTGTAGCATTTCCCTTAGAGTATTACAAGGTTATCGAACACGAGGAACATCTATGTACTATTTTTTAACTTTATTTCTTCTCAGGACAACAAGAACTATGTCGGCTACATGGGGTAAAGAGAGATTCTCAAGATGTCTAAGTCTGAGACAAGATAAGGTCAATTTCTAGCGCATTACTTTGGGCATCGGTTTCCTTCTTCATCCACAGGCTGCTTCGGCATCCAGCACTACTGCGTACCCGAACGTGAAGGATTTTAATGGACGAATAGGGCTATCACCACTTGCCACCTACCACTACAGATCATGGAGTGCGCAATAAACAAAATTAACCACTATCCTAGACATCATATCTACGAAGTAAGTTACTATCTTAATCCCACACGTAACTAAGGACTAAGGGACTCTAAGCAATATAGAGCGATGAACTTGTAGACAGTAAGAACTACATCTTATTGAATCAACAGACTTAATGAGAATGAACATGCAAGAGAAGTACACCCAGGAAGCATTTGTAGAGTAAGTTTGGAGATGGTGTCGACAGGCCCGACACTCGTCCCAGCACCCCTCGAGAGCAGCACTGGAGTACAATATTGGAGAAGACACGAACATGCCCACCTCTTCTCACGATCCTCGGAGACACTCGTCGGGATACCAGCATGAAGAAGATGCCGCTAAGGCCGGAAGATGCCGCTAAGGCCGGCACTTCTCCTTGATACCCCTCACTCTCTCCTAATCTTCTAAACACTAAGAACTAGTGCTAATGGCCTTTGGAATAGTGCTCTTTTCCTTCTTGTGGTGTGTCTTGAAGTAGGGGAGTGGGCCTTTGGAATAGCTGGCCAAAGGCGTTTCCCTGAAGAAATATTCGCCGGCATGCGTGTGGAAACAACTTGGCAGGCGAGCCAAGACTTCATCGGTCAAAACATGGCAAGAAAGTTGGCAGTTGAAGGATGATCTTTTGGATAGTCCACCACATTTGTTTGATGGCAGATGATGATAGAGGTTCTATGAAGGTGGCTAATCATCAATATACCTGGCTTGTTGAATGCTCTGTTATCCCACTTGTTGACGAACAGTACATGGATATTTTAGGAGATAAGCTTAATGTTGTTGGGGCTTAGGAGGTTATAACATCTGATAAAGAGGTAGTTGTTCCGGTGGTAAAGCCAAGTTCTGAGGTGGTGGTTGATGAGATTTCAAGTGGAATAGTGGTGCATGTCATTCAAGCTGTCCTAGGCAAGGTTGTGGAGTTGAAGCAATCAGCAGAAGGGGGACAGATGGAACAAGCTGAAGGAGCGGTAGATGAAAGCGTAGATGTCTAGCCCACTGTGAAGAACCTTGGAGACCAACCCCCCACTGCGAGAGTCTAAGAGGACATCTAAGAGTGATCTCACTGTGATTGAAGCTGCTGAGAAAAGACAGAAGAAGCAGAATTTGGAAGGTATATCCCCCACCATTCCTAAAAATACATGTCTTAATGTGCATAATTCCTTGGTTGTGTTCTCTGATTATGAATTAATGCATAAAGTTAATGAGATGGAGACTATGGTTACAGAGTCTAATTTTGAAATCTTAGATATAGTTAGGAACTTAGAAGGGACTACATGTGCTTTGAATGCTAAATAAGTGTTTAATGGTCCAATGACTTAGAATCAATGGTGGAGGAGGAGGTCTCCTCCCCATGTTTAGTTCCCTGGTTAGATTCTGGGGAGGTTTCTGATCCAGAGGACTTTGTTCTAGTTCAATCTAAATCCTCGAGCAATAAAAAAGTGTAAGGTGAATGTTGGAAAAAAAAAGTAAAGAGAAGGGATCCCTAAAAATAGAATCCCAAGAGTGTGTCCCTCCTATCTCAAAGACCTGTGAGGGAGGTTAGAAAAAAATAGGAGACAATTTAAAATGTTATGTTTCTTTTGGAACTGTAGAGGGGTAGGCAAGAAAGGCATGTCTACCACTTTAAGATTTTAATTCTGAATATCACCCCTCTTTTGTATGATTTCAAGAAACTATTAAAAAGATTATTCCAGTAGTTTTCTTAGGAAATTTGATCCTTTTGACTCTTTTGAGTGGTTCTGGATTCCCTCTAGAAGGAGGGCTGGAGGCTTGTTGAGTAGCATCAGGAGAGACTCTTTTGGGTGATCCTTGTGAATAAAGAGATTTTTGTGCCGGAAACGATTCTGAAAGATAAGCTAACAGCTCATGTTTGGAGCCTGATGAATGTTTATCGGCCTCCTCAGGATAAAGATAATGATTATATCTTGATTTTAATTTGATGCAGTACAGCCATGAAAAAAAAAGCCAAATGTTTTGTCACATCATTCTGATATTTTTAACTCTATCGTTCAAACTCACAATTTGAGAGAGCTCAATTTAAGTGGAGGGATTTTCACTTGGTCCAATAATAAAAGTAATCCTACTTTGGAAAAGTTGGATAGGGTCCTTATGAGTAGAGATTGAGAAAATCTATTTCCTCTTGCTATAGCTCAAAAATCGCAACAGGGGCTTCTGATCATAATTTGTTATATCTCCACCTATGGGGTGTGGGCAATAGAAAAAGCAAAGGCTTTTTAGGTTTGAGTAGACATGGTTGAAACAACCAGATTTTCTTGCTCAGGTTGCCAATATTCGGGGTCCCTTATAGGGCCCATAGGAATCATCTAGATAAGAAAAGTTGGATGCTTGAAAAGGAGGCTCTCTTTCAGTGGTCGTTTGGTTCTGAATAATGCTAGTTTGTTCAATACTCCTATTTAGCATATGTCCATGTTCCTCATACCCAAAACAGTGATTAGAAACATGGGTAAGTCTAGAAGGATCTTTTTTAGCGGGGGGTACTAAGAGAAGATACCACCTTATGAAATGGAATAAAATTTGCCTACAAATGAACAAAGGAGAGTTTCGGTGAAAGATCTTCAGCTTATGAATGTGAGATTATTATGTAAATGGTGGTGGAAGTTAGAGAGTGAAATATGATCTTCCATAGCTAGCATTAAACACAAACGGAGTGATTCCCCTTGCTGGTTTCACTTATTGAAAATCAAGAAAATTTATATGCTTGGAAGGAAGGTTTTAGTTGGGAAGGGTGATAATGCTAGATTTTGAGAGGGCATTCTCCAAGTCATTCTTCAGCTTCTGTTGATCCTCTCAAATGTTCTTAATTATGATAAAGTCATTAGATAGCAATCTATTCTCAAAATAAGGTAGACAAATGTTTAGGAATGAGCTTATCTCTAATTTCAACTGTCATGCACGAATTCCATCAATACTAATGTGAGAAGTGTTGTGTGTAACTAAAGAAGGGATGTCCTCATCAGATGGCTTACTAAAGTCCTCTTGGCCATTTCTTATCCTGATTTGTATAATATTTGACAAGACAAGATAATCTTAGTTGCTCATGGTAGGGAAAGGGGATGGAATTTGCCCTTTAGGAGATAGCTTACTAACTCCCAACAAACACAATGGGCTGACATTAGACATAAAATAGAGTTGTTTCCATTTGATGATTTAGTAAACAAAGTAAGATGGATGCTTCGATCTAGTGACTTCTTTTCTGTTGATTCCCTATACAAATGGCTCCATAGTGGGTTCCCTGTGAAAAATAAGAGGCACATTTGGAAGGACAAACTTCATTTGAAAATTAAAATCATTCTATGACCGCTGGAACAGTAGGCAACTTTGACAAGAAGTAACATGAACAAAAAAAAATAGGGGTGGGAACAATGTGTGTAACTTTTGCACTCAAGAAAAATCAGTCTTGCATCTCTTCTTTTTATGCCCTGTGGCAAAAGCAGTTGGGGGTATTGATGGACACTGGTTTCTGGTTCTGTCGAGCAATACAAAATTTGGATCAGTAGATTCCTACCAACTGGACACTTATTTTACACTCCCGATTTTGCCGCCATTACTTGGTCGATATGGAAGTTGAGAAACAGAGTTTGGTTCGACCACAAATTGATTTCTGACCTAGGGGAGGTCATTTATCAGGCATGTTCCTTTTTGAAATATTGGATAGCTTTGCTGAAGGAGTTGTCCAAGGAAGACCTTATTTGTGGCATCGAAGGATTGTGCGATTGTCACAGACACAAACTATATTTGCTGTGGAAATCTGTTTACCAAGGATCTTTAAATAGGTGGGAGGATGGCCAAGGGGTGCTGAAATCGTCTTCAAACCTAAAGCCGCGCCTCTAATAGGCTCAACTTGATACACAGACCAATGACCTAATTTGAGGTGACATAGCACTTTCTGTATTAAAACGGCGATTGACGCTGATTTCAATAATGTATGAAGTTGAGAATAGATCCATTCGAAAGTAGACATAATAAGCTTTTCAGAAAGTATCTAAACACCCAAACTGGATATCATATGAAGACGCATCGGTCGTAAGTTAGCACTATTCTGCGGTTCGAATTCAGCCCGCACGAACCTTGATCCCTTGATCTTGATATGTTGTGGAGGTATTGATATTGGCACATGAGTAGGGGTGTTAAAAAGAAATGGGCCCACTAACCCTTTCACAATTTAAGCTGGCCCTTAAATATCAATCTAATCGTAATTTGATCAAACTCTTGGCTCAACTAGTTTTTTTTTCAACCTGTTTTTAGGCCTAGACATAAATTGGGCCATGGCCTAGGTGGTCATCTGGCGCAGTCTTGTGTATGGCAACTCTGATAGTGGTCAATACTCTAAATCTACCTATGAATGCTTTTAGTTTATTGGCTCCACGCAGTTTGGACCAAGGTTAACAAAACGGCAAAAACTAGTCCAGTTTTCGCGGTTTTCCATGAAAACAGTTTGGTCCAATTTCATCGGACGACCGATTTTCATTTTAAAAATTCAAAATAAATTGAAAAATTTTGAAATTTGGAAAACCGGTAAAACCGAGAGGTAAACCGATCGATAAATCTGTGAAACCGTTAAATAAATCAGAAAAACCAACCAGATTACTGTACCATTTCGTTCAAATTTTGTTTTTTTATTTGAAACAGTTTTCAATCGATTTTCATAGTTTTTGTCAAACTAGTCCTGGCTGATTTTAACAGTTCAAACAAAATAAAAAACCTTGGTTTGGATCTTAGGAGAGAATTTAGAAGACAGGGCACCACCAAAAAGTTACTCACTCCATTCCAAAATGTAAATATTTTTATGTTTGAGCAGAGTCAAACATATTTAACTTTGACCATTAATAATAGAGAATTTTATTTGTTTTATCTTATATAAATTATGTTACTAGATTTGTTGTAGAACAACAATTTACAATATGTAACTCTTTGTACTAAAATTTATTTAACTTTTCTAGATATTATTGGTCTAAGATAAAAAAAAATTGACTTTAACCAAAGAAAAAATGCTTTTGGTCTTCTCATCGCATGAGGGAGATAGCAAATGTTAAGGCTCCTTTTACATGAATTAGTTAAATTTTATTGGACTGGTTCAGTGCTGCAGAAAACAACCTAGCAATCGACAACACCATGATTAAACTATCTGCATTGTAATTACTCACAGTTAATAACACATACAATCCAATACTTGTGCTTTATTACGTTCATTGAAAATTACATCGTATAGTTTATATAGTTCAGATTATAATACTAAAAAGTTCCAAAATCAAACTTAGACCAACTTGAAGGACACCTATACAAATAGCTCACAAGGTGAAACGGAACAACTTTGTGAAACTTTCAAAACTTGAGTTTTGTTGAAAAATATGTAGAAAATAGAATATTCCAGCGTTTAAAGGAGGCCTTATACTAGTGATCGTCTAGCACTGCGCGGACTGGAGCGACCTGACATGTCCATGAGCAACAGGAAGAGACCATCAATCTCCCTCCCTCAGTCGGCCTTCATTTAATGAGCGGTGGCACGAAGCAAGCACGACCAGCGGTCTGGTGCGGCAGGGCCTCACTCCGTTATGCTAGGAGATTGGACGCTTTGTATATGGTAATTGGGATGATTCATTCGAGGAAACAATATTTGGGATGACTTAATAGTCTTAATGATGGCCTTAGAATCCAGCATAACCTTTTATCTGTTACACAAATTCTTGTTTTTAAGAAAAATAAATATCGAAGTTAATTAAGGGGTTCTGGACCCACATTTTAAATTAAACACCCAGAAGAATCAATAGCTGCGCCCCCAATAAGACCACTTCTTCGCAGGTTTCCCAGAAGCAAAGCACAACGTACCTGAATCATACATAATTCAGGTCAGGGTGGTATCCTTGGGAAAAATGCATTGAAAGAACAAAAGTAATTTGTAAACATGGTATAGTTTACGCTTAGCATACCTTCTGGGAGTTCTGGCTGGTCAAATGGAGTACACAATGTCTTGGCAGCTCCAAGATCCCCTTTAGTGCGAGTCTTCACATCTCTCTCTACATCCTGCATACAAGACGAAATTTTATGATGAACAAATTTAGAAGGAAGTGCATAGTAGAATTATTGGTACATGGTACACGGAGCAAGAAGAAAAGCTATTTCATGGTTGCTATCAAGTGTCATGCATTTGGGTAAAAAAAATGCATCTTTAACAGTGGAAGAAAGTTTTATACATTTAGCCACTTCCCTTCCACATTACATCTACCTCCCACAATAGTATCAATGAGGCTTTCACAGGTGTAAGAAATGTATAAATCAACCCCTTCAATGTATCTAATACTTGCTGTGACCTGTAAGTGCTGTGACCTGTTGACATTATGGAATCTCCAATCCATGGATCTTTGTTTTATTTGTGTAACCCTTTTAAATGCTTACATTTCCATACAATGTCAATTAAGATGATGACTTAAAATTTCTAGAGTTCTGCCACCTATTTTTATCATGTCATCAATAGCACAGTTACAGTTTGCACTTTGCTGTATACGGTAGGGAATGTTACACTAAGGCCCTCTTTGGTAGAACTTCTCCAACAGCCTTTAATGAAGCCGTACCAGAGTGTCAAACAGGAAACTTATTTCACAACTTAGTTCAGCAGCTTCTCAAAATGAACTAAAAAGAAGCTTATTTTTCAGCAGCTTTCCACCAGTTGTTCAAATAAGCTGCCTTTTTAACAAGTTCCAACTGTGCCACCTGAGATGTTTTTCCTTGTTTTTATTAGAAGCAAAAAGGAGAAGCAGAGATCCATCAACACATAGCTCACCAGCTCTCCCTATCCCAGCTGGCACTTAATATTTCAAACTGCCCTTTTTAGGTGATGCAATAGGAGAAACCGTTTTATCAAAAAATTTAAGATAAGGAAGAGCCAAGGAGAGAAAAGCTAATTTCCCAGGCAAGCCAGGAGCCTAAACTGTTTCTCTAGAAGCTGAAGCCCTACTAAGGAAGAATCAGGAAGAATACAGAGAATCAGGAGCTGAGAGCTCTGCCAAAGGGGCCCTAAAACAGGCCCTAAATGTTTGATATATATTGTACCATTATATCCTGTTTATTATTTTTTTAAGGCTTTAAAAAATGGGTTCAAGGTGGAAAGGAGAACTGAAAAATATCAAGAGCTGGGAGCTCTGCCAAAGGGGCCCTAAAACAGGCCGTAAATGTTAGATATATATTGTACCACTATATTTTTTTAAGGCTTTAAAGAACGGATTCAGGGTAGAAAGGAGAACTGAAAAATAGAAAATAAAGAAAACCACGAACCTCTTCATCACACCATGGAGCCAAGATCAATTTTTTGTTATTCAAAGCAGACATGAATTCATCCCAAGTCTTGATGACTTCAATGCAGGCATCTCTCTTTTCTCTCGCTATATTGAACAGGTTTTCTTGAATCTCATCAAGTAACGCTGTAAGCTTCTCAACCAAATTAGTCACAGGAACATCAACCTTTGCACCATTGTCTCGCCTGACCATCCGCACCTGAAAATAATATATTTCTCTTAACATAATGAAAGTTTGTAGAAATATAACAATCTTGAACATATCAGCAAAATATCAAAATAACAATCATATCATTGTTGCCGCTATGCAAATATACAAGACCAGACAGAGTCCAGAGAGCAGAAAGATCACCTGGGGTCAATCATTATGTTTAATGGAGACGATAATTCGAAAAGACTTCTACTTTTAACATGGAAAAATAAGTACTTGCAAGTTTGGTAGCAATAGCAAAACCATAATGTTTGCACTGTTACTATCTGAAAAGAAAAACCTTTTCTATGTGTTTCATTATGTTGGAATGCCATTGAAAATCATGAAACCAGATGCGCTCATTAATTATGTAAAGTGAATTCAGAGAAAACAAGTGCACTAAGAATAATATTAGCCTTCACAATTTTCATTTCATTTTTCCTTCCATTATAGAGTTCCAATGATTTTCACAGTATAATCATCAACTGTAGCAATAATGTCAAAGGTGGAACCCATTAATCATACACTAATAAAATTGTCTGTCCTATTAAAATATGTGAACTAACTGCTGTTAATATTCAGAGAATAAAATAAGTGAGTACCTTATGTGGCACAACAATTTGTAGGATCACATGCCTAAAATTTGTGAGCACCTCAAGACATTAATTCTGAAATGAATGAAGGCAGCTGAGCAATCAGTACCTGTTCGTTTGCAAGATCTTTTGGCCCTATCTCGATTCTCAAAGGAACACCTTTCATTTCCCAGTGAGAATACTTCCAACCTGGAGAGTAATTTTCACGGATGTCCAAGTCTGCTCGAATTCCAGATTGTTTTAGAGTGTAGACAGTTGATTCACATGCTCCCTTTATGGCAGTTGTGTCCGCATCTTTATATGGCACAGGAATAACAATGACCTGGACTGGTGCCACCCTTGGTGGTAGTACTAAGCCCTTGTCATCGCCGTGCGTCATCACCATCACCCCAATCTGCAAGAAGTGACCAAGCACTAATAATGCAAATGCAAAAAATTGTGAAACTGAAATCCCGGACACAAGATCAATTCAATTCAAGAACATTCTGAAAATTGCACATGCTACAACTAGCAAGAGTTAAGCAGCTTAATGCGAATCACATAACACCATTAGTAATAATAAGGAAACATAAAACTTACCGAGCGGGTTGTGTAGGCCCAAGAGTTCTGCCATACCATTTCCCTAGAACCCTTCTCGTTTTCAAATGTGATGTCAAACATCTTGGCAAAATTTTGACCAAGACAATGCGAGGTTGCACCTTGTATGCCGCGACCAGTGTTTGGAATAAAGGCCTACCAAAATGGTAGCATCATAAAAAAATAGAGGATCAACTGTTCTTTCACCAGGATTATTTGGGAAAAGCTTGAGCAGGAATGCAGCCAATATTTACATAGCTATAAAAGCGAACAGGCCACTAACTGAGTCGTTTAGTTGGCTCTAGAAGCACTCCTCAGGTCCTTGGTTCAACTCCCCATGGGAGCGAATTTCAGGCTGAGGTAAAAAAAAAAAAAATGGGTAACTTGATCCATGCCATTACAATTTTTTGCAGTCTGGAAACCTACTATTATACTTTTCGAAATAGGTTGTGCCATTATAATTCAGACAAAAGTTTGATATATATACTCCCTCCGTCCCAAAAGAAGTGTCATTTTTAACTTTTAGAAATCAACGTTTGACCATTCTTATTCAAAATATTTAAGAGGATATAAAAACAAACAACTCATGCTTAAAGTATTTCTAATATAAAACATTTCACAAAAAAATAATAATATTTCCATATTTTTTTTGAATAAGACAAACGATCAAACAGTAATGTCTAAAAGTGTAGAATGACACTTTTGGTACGGATGGAGTACATTTTATACTGTTTAGCCCCCCCCCCCCCCCCCACCAAAAAAAAACACAGATCAATTTTTTTTCCCCATAGCAATACCTCAACACTGGTGGTGTAGAGTCCACCAGCAAATTTTTCCATCTCAGTTTTCATCCCTTTGGACACTGGAACTGCTAAAAATTCTTCATATATTCTTCTGTAGAGTTCCAACACATGGAGAACCTGTGAGAATTGCCATGGATCAAAATAATTGGTTAATATGTCTATATTTAGCATAAGATGATAGAACGATAAATATCAGATTATGGTATTGTCAAATTGTCCTATGACACAACATATAATCTGATTCAGAACAACTACCATGATAGGTACATGAAATTTCTTATTTCTCAAATGGAAAATACTAATGATAAAATTTGATAATGGATAAAATCTAGAGTGTTCCAGAAGTATTCAAAGTTCAAATCTGGATTATGCTACTAAGAATAAAAAAAAGATTTGAGTTTTGCCTCCAATCCCTGCTCATGAAGAGTTATCTAGGTAAAGCATAGTAATGAAATTGATACAAGTGACTTTACTATCCTAGGAGTACGGCCTATTAGGTGTGGTACAATATGATTTGTCAAAAGTAATATCTTAATTGTGAATCAAGTTGTCATCTACCTGGCTAATAGTTGTCATTTAGATGTATGTAAGTTGTGTAAGGCCCTCGACCGATAAAAATAAAGGCCATGAACTCAAGTATTCTAATTGACTAAAACTACCCTATTAATAGAGCTTGATGTTCCAGTTGGAGATATTGGATCAAATCTCTTGAGCTTTGGAGTGAGCTATTTCAGTCTGTGGATTTGCACTGCCTTTAAGGCATTATCTACTAGCAAGTCAAAACAGCTCCTTTAACATTTTGTACTATATGCAGCACCTCTGCATTATTTATAAATGAATTACTAAACTGATATGAAAATGTGTATTCAAACATGTAATTTCATATATAGAATACAAAGGCTTGTTGATGCTTCTGACTAGCAGATCTATTAAAACAAAATCAATTCAATACACTTTATAGAATCACCTAATTTAACCTAATACTAATTAAGAACGAATTATACAAAAAAAAATGGAAACAAAATATTGCACACCTCTTCATCTGCCTCTTCTTTAGTAGCATAAGCTGTATGCCCTTCTTGCCAAAGAAATTCACGGCTCCTGAAGATAAAAAGTGTGTATGTTTAGCCCATAAAATTAATATTATGCATCTCCGCTCAGTAGTGTGGAAACTTACATTGTTCATTATTGAGAAGAAAACAAAGTAAAAAATGGTTCAGTTTAATGAACATCAAATAGCAGATAATCCAGAAAAAGATAAGTGGGGGTGTTATGGACAGCATACACTGACACATCAAATGCCTAAAGTAGCCGGGATAAAAATTTGGTGTTTAAGTGCAACTTCAAAGTTCATGAAATCCTTATTAGTGAATCTTTCATTGGTCCATTAGATTCAATATCACAAATGGCAATGTGGCCATGCAGCATGGTTTTGTGGCAACAATTCCGCACACCCCCCCCCCCTCCCCTCCCCCCAGAAAAAAACAGGATTCCCTTTGGAAGAGTATCGAGGTATGGTAATAAGATAATAATTGTATTGCAAGGCACGTGAGGAATCAAGGTAGGCAAAGAGAAGCGCATCACCACATTTGAGAGGTAACCAAACAAACTACCTTATGAAAGGGGTAGGATTGCTAAACTCCCATCTAACAACATTACACCACTGGTTACACTTCAAGGGTAAATCTCGGTGGCTTCTTATCCATTTAGAGAAGTATGGATACATGACGGTCTCACTTGTGGGACGGATTGCAATAGGAGCTTCCAAGTCAGATTTACCTGATTTAGTGACCCAAGCTACCTGCACAGAAAAAACGAAATAAGTTGATTTTTTCCTGTTCTGCATATGACAATTTAAAAGATACAAAAAAATCCAGTACCAACAGAATTCTTGAAGTAAAAGTGTGAAACAGTGCATATTATTAAAACGTAATACTTCCGTCCCTAAATGTAAGCATTTCTAGGTTTAATCAGAGTCAAACTCTTTTAATTTTGATCTTTAATAATAGAAAATTAAAGATGTTTTATCATATATAGATCATGTTACTAGATTCTCCATCCCTAAATATATTAGAAATTATTTAAATTTCTAGATATTATTAGTCAAAATTGATAGATTTTGACTTCGACCAAACCCAGAAATGCTTGTATTTGGGGACGAAGGGAGTAGCTGACAGCAGTGAATAAATTTTAACTAACGAATTTATAACAAAAAAATGTAACAGGCAAAAAAGTTATCCCATGCCTCTATTTGGCACAGTTGGTGCTTGTTAAAACAGCAGCTTATCTGAATAGCTGGTGAAAAAAAATATACTACTTTTTAGTTCATTCTGAGAAGCTGTTGAACTAATAAACTGTGAAAGAAGTTCGAGATTGCACCAAACAGACCCTGTATAAGATGACAATCAGTGCCAGCAGCCAACAACCATGCCCAGTGCTTTTAGGGCTGTAGGATGAACAGCTTCCCATCCCCTCCAACCCGTCTAGAAATTTATGAGGATAGGCATGGCAAGACCATATGTAACAAAAAACAAATACAGCAGGGTATGGAGAAATGGAAATTAGAAAGAAGAGAAGAGGGAAGGATAAGGGAAAGGCTCCCTCGACACATCGGACAGCCCATACCCTTCCCCTCCTGAATGTAGCTGTATGAATGCATATAAAAGAGGAAGCAAAGGAAAGTAAACAACAGGAGACTTCAAAACTTAAAGATCTGAATTTCTGGTTTTCCTCAGAAATTCACTAAAACTGAAAACATATCAAAACAAATTACATACTATGATATGTGACAATTTGTTATGATCAAAAAGGAAAAATTTTCGTTACTTCTCTTAGTTTCCTTATTTGAGTTGCTATCACCCGAAAAATATGTAATTCCATTTGCTGACTAACAAGCATGGAAGGAAGATGAAATTGACATGCAAAAGAAGAGTAAAAGGCACACCTCAGGTGCAAAACCCTCAATGTGGTCCTTCTCCTTCTGTAGAACATTCTCAGTGACAAACAAAGGAAAATAATATGGCCGCACCTTCATCTTCTTTAGTTCTGCATCAAAGAATTCCTGCACCAAATCATATCAAAAGGAATAAGAATATAAGGCCCTCTTTGTTTGAGCTGGAGCTTTTGAGCTTTTATAAAACCTGGCTAGTAGCTGGTTGAAAAGCTGACTGATGAAATTTGGATGTTGACTTTTGTAATGTACATTTAGCTTTTCTGCATACCAAAAGCTGGAAAAGCAGCCCTCGGTGACCTTTTCAGCTTTTAGTTCATTTCTATATAAGCTAGCTTTTCAGCATTCCAAAAGCAAGCTTTTCAGAACCTTGTTTATTTCAGCTTCTCAGTTTTCAGCTTTTTAGCTGGAAAAGCCAGCTGAGAAGCTGAAACAAAGAGGCCCTAAGATTTCTATAGAAGAATCGTGCCTTTATAATCTACAGAATTCAGGGTCTCTAGAGAAAATGTCAACCAAAAACCAGAAAGCAATTTAAAATAAGACAGGAACACTTCTAAGACAGCTCAGTGCACGTGTTGGAACAAAGGATCACAAGAATACAGGAGACAGAATTTTGCAGGGCGACCGATGCCCCCGGCGACAAGAACGCCGGTTTTTCTCTTCTATTTCTCTTGGCTCAGTAGCCGACGATAAGTTACATGGTCTTTATAGACCCAGGTGACACAACGCCATGCAATGGAGTTCACAAGTGGCACATATGTAATTGAATATTTTTAATATTTTCACATCCATTATTATGATGCATGTAGCCATGCCAAGCCATGTACAATGAATATGTTCTCATTCACTAGAACAAGGGGATCATTTGACCCGATTTGATAGTTATAGTTTGTGCTATACACATTTCATGTGTTGAAGGTGGGAAGCTGCACACAAACAGTTTAAGTTTCAATGATGGCTGTTCAAAAAAAAAGGTTTCTATGATGGACTAGCTGAAAGAAAACAAGAAAAGATACTGGAATTCAGTTTTTAGACACTATTTTTTAGCATCAGGGATATAGAAAAGGGAAATACTAACATACTGTAAAATAGATCTTGGCTAGTTGAATTTCAACTGGTATATAGAAGCACTTACTTTCATTAATTCATAAATTTCCATAGCCCATGGCCTCAAGATATAACAACCAGAGATATCGTAGTACTCGATCATTTCACTGTTAACAACAACCTGAACGAACAAACAAACAAACAAATAGAGCATGCAGTTAGCACATGAGCTCAAATGACGTGTACTTTAGATTTTTTTTTTTGTAATTTTTTTTACAAAAAAAAAAATCAAGTAGCAATTGATCATGCAAGTGCATGCGCTACACCCTTGAAGTACGTTTTCCGCTACAATTACATCCATCAAGAACACAACAAATACTTTAACATTATTTTTCATGCTCATGGCATCAATCAAAATGGCATTGCTGTACCAGGAAGACTTCAAGCAAGTTTCCACTTGTACTAATATTCAACCTGGAATCCAGTAAGCTAGGGAATCTTTACTAATTACCGAGTATCAGTTTGTGCAGATTTTTTTGTGAACTGCTTATACAATATAGTCCATCCCACAATCACTTTCGTATAAGCTAAGAATGCTGAGACCAAGGCAGCGGGCGTTCTCCATTAATCACGCATTGGAAAGTGATCAGCTAGCTTCTCCTTAATCACACCATGCAGAGGATGCTCGTATTCCTTGCCGAAAATTGGAAAGTTTGCATGCGGGAGGCAAACCAAGCAATCAACATAATTAAGGATGGGAGCATGCACTGGCTGCACACACGCAGTGCCAGGAGCTTGTATAGGTAATAGCAACATATGAAGATCAATCAGAGATCAAAATTTTTGCATTATACGAAGGTGAGTGGGACGGAGGGAGTACAAGATATGAAAGCAATAAGCAAGTCCCATAGAAGCCCAAGCGCAAAACACAATATGCACACTAAGCAACTGACAGGTATTAGACAGCAATGGTAGAAGCAACGACAAGCATTGACAATAAAAGCAGCACTACATGTTCCCAAAAGGAGCAAATTCGGAAGCACTGTAACACCAAAGTACTTCCACAATAACTATTCCCATTCCGAACAGTCAGCAACCTAGCACCCACCAGCAGCAGCTCCGAATTTCCAAACCTAACACAATAGAAGGCTCCGTGGCACCAATATTAAACCCAAAATACTCCTGAAACTACAAAAGCCTTGCCAGAACAGTTCATAAGACAGCACGCACCTCAGAGAACCACTCCCCAAAGTTTTCGTCTTTCTTGAAAGCCATACCCAGCTTGGTTTCCTTCTTCACCTCCTTCTTCTTCCCTGCAACCCATATTCAGTCAAATCAAGGCCAAACCACGTCAACGCCTACAACACAAGAAGACGACAACGGCGAAGAGTTACTTCACACCTCCGCCTCCCTTGCCGGTCGACATGATGGACCCAGAGGCGGATCTACCAATAGGGCGACGTAGGGCGACCGCTCTACCTAAGCGCACTGTTTTTCCTCGAGTCGACGGACGGTGCAGAGCGGTTCGGGGCGGTGAGCGGGGCGGTGAGCGGGGGGCGGGGGTGAGTGGCGGCGCGAAGCGGGTCGGGGCGGCGGCGAGCGACGGGGAGGAGGACGGGGACGGGTTCTGCGTCGGGATCTGGGAGAAAGAAAGCGAGTTTAGTGGCGGCGGCGGGCGCAAGGGGAGGTGTGTTAGGGTTAGAAGAGGGTCCGAGGGATAAGGTGGAGTAGCGGCTACTCTGCGTTAATATTCTGAGTAGCGGCAGCAGAGTGAGAGAGTCAGATCTGAACGGCCACATTCGTCGGTGGGCATGCGTTATGGTGACAAGTTAAAAAAAAACAATCAAACAAACACAAACGGTTGAATTTGGTTTGGTTAAAATTTTCTTTTACCGGATGCCCTCCGTTATTAACTTTTCTCCCATTGACATTTAAAGTGAAAAAGAGTATCAATAAGGATAGTCTCTAAATCTGAATTAAAATTTTAAAATCCCCTCCGCTTTTGAGAAATATGTTTTTAAACTTTTTTAAAGTAAAAATGTTTCGGGATAGTGTTGAAGCTCGCAAAAATCTATTAGTGGTGCACACCACAAAATTCATGTTCTAATTTGCAAGCAAGTTGCTCATTTTAGCCGGTGAAACTGAGCCAATCAAAAGATTTCCCTAGCCTAGTGTTGTTGCACCAGAGAGGCTCAATGTGATGCACCGCGGTTCAGAGGCTAATCTTAGATGCACCTTTTTGCATTCTTATTGACTTCTAACATGATCTTTTATTATTAGTCTTTTAAATATTATATATTTTATTATAATTTACTTTATTATTAAAGTTATTTGAAATACGAAGTCAAAGATGCCATCAAAGTTAATGGTGATAACAATTTATGAATATAGGGGCTATTTTCTTGTTTTAATTGAAGACAGAGATATTGTTTAACCAACACATATGTACGCGCTTGATTTGTTGTATAGGGTAAATCTTCTTTTATAGGACTATATATTGACTATAAAAATTATTAATGGGCTAATTGTGTTTTTACCTCTACGGAGTCCAATTGTGATTTTGCCCCTAATTTTTCAATTTTGTGATTTTGTTTCTGATTTTCAAAAACGAAGACGGAGTTTACATACGATGTAACAAAACAAAAATGCCCTTTTGATTTTACCCTTACATTTTTTTGAAGTTTATGGTTTTGTCCCTATTTCATATAAACATTGATAATATTTAGACATAGGACATACTTTAATTGGATACACAAAACGCTCCTCTATCTACTATAACTCATGCATAACAATTAAATTTAGAGGTAAGCTCGTTCCGAAATACATATTTTTCTTTCTTTGAGAACAGATGGCTACCTAATGATTTTATTATTATTAGAAATATTGGAGAGGATTTAAAGAAGCATGAAGAAGGATTTGAAGGTGCTAAGACCAGTAAGAGACATTTGACCTCGGAGAAGACTCAATCCAACTCAGAGTTGAGTTGCCTCAGGATTTTAACATTCTAGATATCATTGAAAAGCTAAGAAGATAACATTTTCAATGGCACCGGTCTCATCTACAAATTCGATTGGAATCAACGGGAATGGTTAAAACAAGATGACATCCAAAAACTGCCCTCGGTGCTGCGACACTATCTTCTGGCCTTTGCGCCGTATATCTTTCTAAGGTCCATTAGTGTTAGGCCTTGCCTCTAAGATCGTTCTAAACTCTATATAAACAATAGCCACCGTCATTAGGGTTAGTTTTTGATTAGTTTTCATCTGTTATCAAATAATTCACAATTTGTTGGTTTTCCAACTTTTTCGTGATTTAATTTAGATTTCGCAATTGAGTTGCGTTCTTCCTTTTTTTGCTTTTCTTCTTCGATTCGCAGGCAGAGATTAGCCTTTTTAGCGAGGTCAATTGTGTGTGTGGTTGATAACCAAAGAAGAAGTGGTATTGCAATTGCGGGGTTCAAATCGTGTTGATTTGAACCGGATCGATTGTGTGTCGCATCTCCATCAAATCAATAGTTATCACGACCTAACAGAAGATCGGAAACCATGTACATATCAAGTGGTATCAGAGCTTCAGGTATACCGTCAGGTTCACATCAGGTATACCGTCAGGTTCATATCAATCTTTATTTATTTTGCATTCATTCTATCGTCCACAGAAAAGCCACAACACAAAAAAATTAGTTGATCGTTAGGTGTTTTCCTATCCAAGCCGTGTTTAGACTTTGCATAATTTTATTTCAGAGTTCGTAGTGTTGAGTTTGTGGCCTTAGTTGTGTTTTGGTTGCTGGATTCGAAATCTTTTTTGCATCCAGTTGTTTGACTTCATCGTTCGGCATTTGTATCATTCAGATCTGTTACCGTGTTTACATCTGTTATTTCTTTTCTTGGCATTAAAATTTTATCCCACCCACCCGTCCGCCCCATATTTCGACCACAAACAGATCCACCCTTCATAAATCCACCTCTCCATAATCATTCGCTGCTCAATCATCCACAAAATCGCCACCCGATTTCCTCCCGATTGCGTTTCGCACCTTCAAAAAAACGTGTCCCGACACCCTTCATTAGAACGGACGTAACTTTCTTATACGAACTCGAAATCGGATAATTTTTTTTCAAATTCTCAAAATGAAAAGACGCTTTGTGAATTTACAAGATTTTACATGCAATTTTAGACATGTTCGTGATTTTTCACAGAACACATTCTTCATTGGATCAGTCTAAAACTTTTTAGTGTTCCTGTTTTTGTGCCTTTGAAAAATAAAAAAGCGAAAATTCAAATGAAAAATAAAAAAGTGACATCATCAAGATGACATCACTGTCTTGTGCTATACCCCAGGAAACAAATAGCCGGCTATAGCTTCCGCTGTAACTTGCTATAGCTGATTTTTGTCGATTAGGCTATTTGTCATCGTAGTACAATTTAACCACTATAGCTCTCGCTATTAGCTGTTTGAGATACCATTTGTTAAATATCTTAGCCCGCTATTTTTTTCATGGGCTATA
Source organism: Zoysia pacifica (assembly GCA_001602315.1). Taxonomy (NCBI): domain Eukaryota; kingdom Viridiplantae; phylum Streptophyta; class Magnoliopsida; order Poales; family Poaceae; genus Zoysia; species Zoysia pacifica. The sequence continues at coordinate 96,595 of BCLH01000498.1, read as the reverse complement.
CCGTGCTGATCACTAACCTTTGGAGCCGTGTTTGTTGCTGATCTTTGTGCCTTCTTATCATTGTTCGCATCTGGATTTTTCTTAAGATTAGACCAGCAACTATAATTACATACTTGGAACACTTATTAAGCATTACTATCTGTTATAGAATTGTGATCCACTAACCATTATTTTCGCCCTCCAAACTCCACATATCCACCTCGAATCAGCACTGCATTTGACCCTGCAATTATGAAATTACGACCCTTTGGTCTCTCCTGCCACCGGTTGTACCATCTTTTGCCTTGCATTGGTAAGAATCGTGTAAGAACTTTCTAAGTCGTTCCCTTTTGCAAATCTGCCACCATAGAATCCAAACCACTGTAGTGTAGGGATAATATCCTGTTCTGTTTTTTTGTTGCTTTCTAACCATGGCAGAAAAAGGGTAAGTTTGCAAGTGATAAGAGTGAACGTTCTGATGCTACTAACTCTCCGAACGACTTCGCTTATATTGTCATTCAAAATTAACTTTTTGACGCTCTTGCTAAGTTCGATCAGAGGATGACTGAACAATTCAATACCATAGATATGCACTTTCGAACAATGAACCAAGAATTGTAGCGTCTCTCAACTCGTATGACAACCTTTGAGAGACATCGACCACAACAAAGAGGGAAAGAGGAAGATGAAGTTAATGACGAGAACTATTTTGAGGATGACGTTGATGATGATAGAGAACAACAAAATAAAATGCGCGATCGTCAACACTGTAACCGCCAAGGTATGTGAGGTAATGAACATCGTGCTCCTTACGAACTTTTCGCTAAGATTAAGTTTACCATCTCACCCTTTTCTGGTAATTATGATGCTGAGTCTTATCTTGATTAGGAGATGGTTGTAGAGCAAAAATTTACAACTCACTTAGTTCTTAAAAAACATAGAGTTAGACAAGCTACTAGTAAGTTTCGAAATTTTACTTTACTATGGTCGACTGATCTTTGCAAAGCGCATTTGCAACCTGATAGTTCGGATAGATTGAAAGATGTTGTGCGTAACTGTTTTGTCCCTCTTTCCTATCAAAGAGATTTGCGTAAAAAATTGCAACGCTTAGAACAACATGATAAATCTATTAAGAATATTTTGCTGAGTTGCAAAAGAGTATAATGCGTTGTGGGATAGAAGAAGACTTTGAGGATACTATCTGTCATTTTTATGCTCGATTGCGTCGTGAAGTTTAGGACATAATTGATTATAAAGATTATGATTCTGTCGAGCCGTTGTTTCACCTTGCTGTGCTTGCAGAAGAAGAATTGCAGGGACGACAACTCCAGAACAGTACAAGTACATACACTCCACGGTCGACATTCCCTTCTTCGACCACGTACAATACTGCAGCAGCACCAAAACTAGCCCCTTCGACGCAATTTTTAGATTTGAGTAAGTCTTCTTTGCAAGTACCCAACAAGAGTACATTCTCTAGTACCTCGACAGGACGTTCCTCCAACATTAAATACCATAAATGTCATGGCATGGGACATATGCAGCGAGATTGCCCAAGTAAAAAGGTATTCATTGCTACTAAAGATGGAGAATACATAAGTACTTTGGATGTTGAAGACAAAGAATCTGATGATAAAATTCCTGACGATGATGATGGCCAAATATTTGGTGCTGATGATACTTCGGCTTACAGGGCCATCATTGTCTAACGAGCGCTCTCTGCACAGATACACCCTGATAAGATTCAATGCCATAATATGTTTCAGATTTACTTTGTGATTTAGAACCGGCGTGCACGTGTGATCATTGATGATGAGAGCTGCAACAACTTAGTGAGTATTGATTTGATCGCTAAACTTAAATTACCCACACGGCCACATCCACATCTGTACCATATCCAGTAGTTGAACGACTCTGGTAAGGCGAAGGTAACGAGAACTTGTCGAGTCTCTTTCTCCATTAGCACTTATGTTGATTATGTGGATTGTGATGTTATACCTATATAAACTTATTCATTATTATTGGGTCATCTATGGGAATATAATAATGATGCTATCCATTATAATAAAAGTAATACATATACCTTCATGCATAAAAGAAAGAAAATTACTTTACTATTTTTGATCCTACTGAAATTGTACAAGCTGATAAGGATAGACTTGCTAATAAAAAGAAAGAACATTCTCCTACATCTAAAAATCAGCCAACAATAAATTTGAAAAGTCCTGTAATACTTGCTATAAAATATGATTATGTTGAAATTTATGATGAAAATGCTTCATGTTATACTTTGACATGCAAAGATATATTATTTTCATTTGAGAATCTTGCTTTTATTTTGGATGCTGCTGTTGCTAACCTTTTGTAGTAGTATCATGATAATTTTTCACCCGAGGCACCTCTAAGACTATCACTCATTCGAGAGATTGAGCACTAGATTGACTTGATTCCGGGAGCGAACATGAATTGGCACACGCCCTCAACACGATGGGGCTACATTTGAGAAGAAGATGAGTTTGAGTCGGAGATGACTCCAATTCAAGAGGGGGAGGATGATGAGGACATCTTTTTATTTGATACACACAACGCTCCTCTACTTACTATAACTCGTGCACAACAATTGAATTTAGAGGCGAGCTCGTTCCGAAACACATCTTCCTTCTTTTGAGAATAGATAGCTACCTAATGCCTTTATTATGATTAGGAACATTAGAGAAGATCTAAGTAAGCATGGAGAATAATTTAGAGATGCTCAAGATCAGCAAAACACATTTGACACTGAAGGAGAGTCGATCTAACTTGAAGTTGAGTTGCCCTCGGGTTCCAGGAATAATACGCATTAAAACAGATGCTCAGGTCGCATACGGGATCCGTTTTAAACGTTCTAGATATGATTAGAAAGCTAAGAAGATAGCCTTTCCAACGACACTGGTCTCATCGCCAAATTCGACCAGAATCAGTGAAAATCGTTAAAATAAGATGATGTTCAAAAACTGCCCCGGGTGCTGCAACACTATCTTTTGGCCTTTGGGCTGTGTATCTTTTTAAGGTCTATTAGTGTTAAAGTTTGCCCCTAAGGTCGTTCTAAACTCTATATAAACAATAGTTGCCATCATTAGAGTTAGGTTTTGATTAGTTTTCATTTATTATCAAACAGTTTTGCCGTTTGACGATTTGTTAGTTTTTTAACTTCTTTGTGATTTAATTCAGATTTCGTAATTTAGTTGCATTCTTTTTTGTTCTTGCTTGTGTTCTTTGATTCGCAGAAAGAAATTAGCCTTCTTGACAAGACCAATCATGTGTGCACGGTTGATAATCAGAGAAGAAGTGGTGATGCGATTGCAGGTTCAAATCGTGTTGATTTGAGACCGGATCGATTGTGTGTCGCATCTCCACCAAATCGATAGTTACCACAACCTGACAGAAGATCGAAAACCACGTACACATCACATACTCCCTCGGTTCTTTAATTGTTGTCGCTGTTAACTTCTAACTCCAACTTTGACTATTTATTTTATTCAAATAATTTTAATACATACCATATATTTGGTTGTAATTTCATTTATCATTAGAGTTATTTGAATCACAACTTAAAATTTTACACATTTGAACTGATTTTTTGAATAAGATAAATGGTCAAAGTTGAAGTTGAAAGTCAATCGCGACATCAATTAAAGAATAGAGGGAGTAATATTTATAGCATTTGAATAAAATATTAATAAAATTTTGACATTATTTGTACACGTTCTCAATGGCCATGACTGATGCTTATAGTGAACCTTTTAGCTTAGTTCAAATTGAACTAACTAGTCGGTGACAGTCAATTTTAACACGAGACTGTGTTATTAAAAACTCATTTTTAAGTCATATCCGTTGAAAACCTCAAATGATATGAATTCTAGTGCATAACATCATCTATTTATAATTAGTTGCTTGTGGCGTGCAACCTGCCCTTGCTTACTGTAGCTCAAGCTGCGTCTCACCTTTTGAATTACTCCTTCCATTCTTAAATTATTGTTATCATTGACTTCTAACATTAATTTTAACTATTCATCTTATTTAAAAATTTAATAAATATTATATATTTTATTGTAATTTGCTTTATTATTATAGTTATTTAAATTATGACCTATAATTTTTACATTTGAATTAATCTTTTGAATAAGACGAATAATCAAAATTGACATTAGAAGTCACTGACGACAATAATTTAGTAAGGGATGGAGTACTCTATAACTGGTGCAAAAAAAAGTATGTATGACTACTTGTTGACATTGCATGTGGATAGGGATGTAAGTTTGTCATTTTTTGCATAGTAGTTAGCCCGAAATTCTTTAAATAAACTAAATCCGTCTTCCACTTACTCCCTCCATTTTTAAATTGATGTTGCCGTTGACTTCTAAGATCAATTTTGATGATTCGTATTATTAATTTTTTGACAAATATCATATTTTTTTATTATAATTGAATTTACCATTAGAGTTATTTGAATCACAACTTCAAATTTTACACATTTTAATAATGTTTTTAAATAAGATGAATAGTCAAAATTGAAGTTAGAAGTGAATGGCAACATCAAGGGAGAGAGTATATTATAGTAGACTAAATGAGCTAGAGGCTTGGCCTACAACTACACAATAATTATCCACTTACAGAAATCAGCATGTCATCTCAAAGGTAATTGATTTGGTAGAAATTCCTGAAATCATATGACTACAAATTCAAGATATATGTGACAAGTAATAAAATGTGGTATTTTATTCAGCTAAAAAATAAAACTTTGTATTCTCTAAGACTAAACTAAAGCGCTCAATTTGTCAAACACCTTACGTTCTTACGAGCTTGCCGTGTGCTTTTTTCTGTGTATTTACCGCTCCTGCAAAAAAGTGTAACGGTAAGGAACAGGCATCGTGAGACTATAATGCTGTCGTTTTGAATCTATTTGCAAATGAGATAATTCCTTATTTGGCCCTAAAAAAGTCACAGCTTCTTTTTTTTAGCCCCTTTTCAATTTGAACTTCCCTATATGACCAAAAATCTATTTTGGATTCTTATTTGGCCCTTCCGTCAATTTCACTTCCTAACGGTGTTAAGTGGGAAATGAATTGACCATTTTACCCTTAGGTGTTGAATTTATTTCATTTTGAGCATTATTTTTCTTTTTTCATTGTTTGATTATATGATAATTTTACAAAAAACTAAAATTTATGTGTACAGAATGCCACGTACCAAAATTTGCAAATATGATATCATCAAACCATACAAAATAGGAAAAAAAATTTGGCTCAAAATGAAAGGGGTAAATGGTCATTTTGTGCCTCACTTAACACTGTTAAGGGTCAAAACTAATGGAAGGGCTAAATAAGGAACCGGAAATAGATTTTTGGCCATATAAGGAAGTTTCAAATTGAAAAGGGCCAAAAAGGAAAACTGTGACTTTTTAGGGCCAAATAAGGAATTCTCTCTTTGAGAGCTCACTTTGTAGACAAGTGTGGTGTTTATTTGGTTCTTCCATGAGGACACTTGGATTCTAAAAAGAATTTCCTTAATTCTTCAATTCCTTGAGGTCATCGGGCATTCCGGCGCCTTCTGGAATGCCCGATGACTATCTCTGTGATCAGTCAACGCAACAGAATCGAAAAGACACCAGACATTCCAGCGGGTTCATTGGACAGTCTGGTGACTGGAAGATGAAGCGGTTCCTTCTCTAGAATCAGAATTCTTCAGACATCTGATAGTCCAGACTTTTACAGTCGCGAACAATCATTGAGGACCAGACAATCCGGTGACCCCCTTGATCGATGAAATCTTAGTCATTCATTTCTTTTCAAATCCCCCCTTGGTTTTCATCAAATCCTCATGCGCATCTCTTTGTCGACCGCCGTCGACTGCCGACGTTGACGTCCTTGCTCGTCGCCACACGCTTCGCTCACCTCCGGCCTCCACCGCGCTGCCACTCGCTGGCACCTCGCTCATGCCGCTCTGCATCACAACGCCGGATATGCAGCCTCTGTCTGCGCGTTCGTGCACCCACGTCGCCCTAGCACCTTGCCGTCGTGGCGTGCGCCGCCGCCGTTGCTGTCATGTCAAACTCCGCCGCCTGTGCCTCCTCCTGTGCGCATCGCCCATAACCTCATGCCCTAGCTTGCTCTGTTTTGCTGTCACTTCCAAAGCTTTGCTTAAACCGTCAGTAGGTTTTTTGCCCCTTGCGTGATTGGACATGGTTCGAGGAATTTCTTGGATGGTTTCCGGCTTTTTTCTTCCTGGGGTACTGATTCTATCACTCTATTCATCGGAAAATGCCTTGCATGCTCGAGTTAATTAATTGTAAAAATTAGCATCATTGAGATAAAAGTTCAATCTTTTATTGCTAATTAGAGTATGAGGTTATCTCTTTCATGTTTTGATATAGCATTGAGTACTCATGTCGCTAGTGTCACAATTTGAAAGCATTGCTATTATTTGAATTGTGACATTAGTCCGTCGATATCACTGTTAGTCTTATTAGCTTATTTGATCGGTGATATGCCCTTATTCCACCGCTAAGATATCTGTGTGTGTGTCACTTCCCTGCATTGCTTACAACCTCTACTTATTCCTATCTGGTGCAGTGACAGTTTGGGCAGTGGTTCAGGACAGCGGATAGTGGCAGCGTTCTCAGCGGTAGTCCAGAACTCTCTTGGACGGGTTAAGAGACAAGCTCTTAATCCTATCTTGTGACGTCAACTGATCAGTTTTCTCAAAGGCAGTTGACCTTTGACAGTTGACAGTATGAGCCGACAGAGAGCGTTTGCAGATGAGAAGGGGAAGGGGAAGGCCATAGAGGCAGAGAAGAAGAAGCAGAGGACAAGAGACCTTGAGTGGGATAGAGCACTAGCAGCAACAGAGGTGGACGTACCGCCACACAGGAGGAGTGGTGCTTTGAGAATTGCTTGTGCAGAGGGACAGGGGGAGTTGAAGAGGTCGACCCATCAAAGAGTGGCGACCAAACCTTTTGTTGCTGAGGTGTAGCCACGGAGAGCTACCCGTCGGTAGTTGAGAACAGCGGAGGGAGACGTAGCCTAGAGAGCTTCACAGTCGAGGTCACAAAGGTGCTCTCATTCTAGGACTGGGGTCTGTAGTGTGTACACATCTAGAGTCGAGAGAGCTTGTCGGACCATAGCCAGAGTAGCTGAGGAGGAGATTGATCTGCTCAAGATCAAGGGCCCGACTATGAAGGCCAAGAGGAGAGTGGACTTTACAGTGTGGGTACCCGTAGAGCGACATGCTAATGTTGGACAGTTTTGAATAGTACTTCAGCAGAGGATTTATTAGGCTCTCCGATGACTGCTTGCCACTAAGGGCAAGAGCTTAGTGTTTGCTACTCACCGATACTGTTCCTTTGAGGCACTGAGCAGGGGAGCTGGGACTGACATGGAGGAGCATATTTCCTATCTACCTGGTCTGACTGAGTTGGTTACCCAACCCCTGTGATATAGTGAGGAGGTGGTTCTTCAGTTCTATGCCTCCTTGTCGATCACCCCTGATTGGTAACAGCTTTGGTTCTTATACAGAGAGGAGCCACACTGTTTTGAGAGATCTGATGTCATATCTGCCTTGGAGTTCTTATCTTCTGAGACATGGAACCACGCATTGGCCCATTTGAATTTCCTACCACCTTGAAGACCCTTTGGAGGGATGGAGCCCTGTGACGAGAGACTGAGTGTTGCTTACTCGACATCGCTTGGGGAGCACTACTCGAGGCACCCTCTGAGGTTGACACACTAGGCATGTGTTTTGAGAGGGTTGCTGGGCAGGACAATTGCCCCGATAGCTGGCTACAAAGAGCATGTTATCATTCTACTCAGTTGCTGATATGCTTTCTACTGAGGCATGAGGTGTTTGACTTGACAGATCTACTACTAGCACAGATGGAGGATGTGATCTATGAGAGGATTGGTGCTAGACAGTTAACCTTTCCTCCCTACATTTGTTTGTTGCTGAGGAGAGCTGGAATTATGACTGAGCCAGGGTACGCTAATTTGCTAGAGACTACAGCAACCTTCAGTCTAGCTGAGCCGTCCGATTCCAGGGTTCTACGGGTGTCAGCTTCTCAGAGCACCCCTAAAGGAGAGGATACCACAGCCCTGAGGAGGTCGAGCTTGAGACTGAGGCTCCGGAGGGAGCATAGCCAAGGGGTTGGGAGCAGTGAGGCTCTAGGTCAAGCCAAGACTCCAACATCTCATGCCTCACTTGACCTTGCTCTTCTGCTAGATTAGATGCTATCCAAGCAAAACAGGCTTAGCAGAGGACATACAAGCATGAGCAGGAGGAGAGGATCAAATGTGAGAGGGCTGAGTCTGAGGAGAGGATCCGACTCAAGCGCGTCCAGATTGAGGAGAGGCTCAGGATGGAGAGAGAGCTTGCAGAGAAGAGGAGACGACAGGACAGGAAGTTTCACAAGGGGTTGCAGTGCACTCAGTTGGAGATGTTAGCGGCCATATCTTACATGTCTGCCAAGTTTAGAGCGATAGTATCATATCTCGACGGGATTGGGATGCCAACTTTGCCAGTGTTCCCGACGACCATGCTACCTGGTTCCCTTCCGTCGCAGCTACAGGCTACAGCTCCTCAGCCACAGTACTCGTCGGTGCTAGCATTCACCGCACAGCTCCACCACCAGTAGCAACAGCCCAACTTTAGTACACTGCTCTTAGCTCCGCTTTCACCTTTCATACCCTTTGTAGCAGCCAATACAACAGTAACTACCGGAGGAGTTAGTGTTCCAGTGACTTCTTAGTTCTCTCTGGTTTTCTCGTACTCCATATCGGCACTGTTTGCTTTAGCTGAGCCCAAAGTGTCTGTACCGACATTGGAGATAGGGGCAGTAGTTGGTAGCTCTCTGTTTGCTTTAAGAGTCCTTTCCTTTGAGGCTACCACTGTCGAGTCAGTTTTGTTAGAGCCACCGCTAGTGTCTTCAGAGGCAGAGCCCACAGCCACCACAGTCGAGCTGCTTGATGTGACAAATGCAACCATCCTAGTTGAGGCCGGATACACTACGGACGAGGCAGCTCAGGAACTTGCCACAGCCTGTCTAGATCAACCAGCTTCAGCTGATGGCAAGGAGCCCTCCCCAACATCGTCTTCTGGTTTGAGTACTTTCGATGACACAGAGCAAACAGGAGGTGAGACAGCAGCAGCAGAGCCAACACCAGAGGAGCAGCCACCAGCAACCAACAGCCGTGCCTGCAGAGGATTAAACTTCCATAGGTCTAGAGTGTCAGGAGTGTGCCACGTGGTTGTATTGATTTTGAGAGGATAGCTGTCTAGGGGGAGGCCGTGGATAGGTAGATAGGGCTTTGGTTTTTATTTAGCAGATTTCATTGGCTCTTTGTGACATTATGATGAGTTTGTGTTTTATTCGATCTTTTAGCTTGTTGAGATTCACTTGGTTTCTAGATTAACCCCTGTGATTTATTGTGTATAATTTCCCTGTGTTGCTATTGTCTTGGAGGTTCTCTAGTGCATTGTGCTCCATTTATATGTATCTTGCATTAACCTCTGTCTATCCAGCATCTCTCTTCTCTATATGCTTCCTCGATGCCTTTTTTTTTTATGATTAGATGATAAATGGGGAGAGGGTCCTCACAAACGAGAGAGAGAGATCAACTTTCAAAAGGAAGACAAAGGAGGAGAACTCATGCAAAATTCTAGGGGAAGTCATCAAGGTAAGAGGGTAAGTTTTTCTTTCGAGATGTACTTCTTTCTTTATCTCATTCCATCTTGTTTGAATATGTTGTGAGTACTATAGTTATCATCAATCATCAAAAAGATGGAGATTGTAAGCTTCATGACCATTGAAGTCCTTTAAAATTACGAATTGATTTTGGTGATAAATAAAGACCATAGGTAAAGGGTGTGATTGTATGTACCAACCCGCAAATCTCTATAACATGGTGGGTTTCCTCGATAGATCACAAGGATAATCCTAAGAAGAGGAGTTTCGAGCGTCAAAGGACTATGGCTAAGTACTAGCTATAGAGTCTATAGGACCGCTTGTGCCATTAAGGGGGTCAAGTCATTCGTCTCATGTAATACAAGTGTTAAGAGGTATAAATGCTCTTAGCTACCTCATAAAGCACTGAAGATAGCAGAGGAAGCAAAGCAAGCAAAGCCAAAGTCAAAATGAAGACGAAGGCATCAGAATAAGTGTCACTAGACAGTTCGATGAGCCTGGAGCAGCTGGTCCAGAGAGAGGTACTCTCTGGAGTCGAAGAGAAGACGTCACCGGATAGTTCGGTGGTGCAATGACCGAACAGTCCGGTGAGCCAGAAGTTGAAGTTCAGAATAGGTGTCTCTGAAAGTCTAAAAGAGAGAGTCACCGAATAGTCTAGTGAAGGTATGCACCAAATAGTTCAGCGTCATATGGAATGGGTTCTAAAGAGGGTGTTTCTCTGGTTTGCAAGAAGACAAGGTTACCGAACATTCTAGTGGTGTGCCAGACAGTTCGGTGAGAGCAATCACCGGACAATCTGGTGACTGGCAAAAGCAGTTAGCTTTATGATATCACATTCCAACAGTTGTTTCTGGGCTTGGAGCCTATTTAAACCATGAAAGGGGATGTTTTACTATGTGCCTGAGGTTTGAATTGCTGAAACAAACTTGTGAGAGGCCAAGGGACATCGTCAAAAGAGTACAAGACAAGATTGAAGATCTTTGGTGCTAGTAAGAGAGTGATAAGAGCATCATACACTTCTAGAGCTTGTAGAACTTGAGAAGAGTAATCTTTGCCTAGTACTCGTGGTCTTGGCAGCCTAGACCGGTTAAGAGTCGATGTTTGAGCTTCCAAGAAGATTGTGAAAGACGACGTCAAGTTTGTAAGCAATTTCAGGTCCTTCGCATGAAAGGGTCACCAAGAGGGAGCGTCCGAGCTTTAGAGCTTTGCTCTAACGCTTGGGTATTATTCGTTACAGCCGGGCCACCGGTGACTTTACTTTAGGAGTAAAGCGTACCCTTGTGAGCATCATTTCAGGAATGACAGGAGGGACCGAGACTACGACGGGAGTGGTTCAACGAGGATTAGGGGAAGGAACCAACCTTGTGAGACCTTAAAAAAAATAACTGAGCATTCTCTTGACTCTTTCTCTCTCTTTACTTTTCGCATTTCATATTGTTGAGTAGAGTTATTAGGTTGCTTTGTGTTTCCTCTTAGTGCCTATCGTGCTAGCTTATTGCTTTCCTTTCATCACTAGCATTGTTAGGGGTCTTGGCCTACTAAAATTTTTAGGTTGCTTTTGTTGTGGTTTGAGTCTTATACTTTAAGTTTGTAGCGAAGTAAATCCTATAAATCCACCAATTCAATCCCCTTCTTGTTGTCCTTGATCCGTACACCAGTGAAGACGCCAAAGCCGCATGCCCACGTGGAGTCTACGCTCCTCACTGTGGCTGGTAAGGGAGCAAGTACGCTACATGATCTAGCAGTGCATAGAGCTCATCCTTCACCGGGAGGTTTACGGCCACTATGGACCATGGGCATGAGCTACATGATCCTTGCAGCAGTGATGTATTTCTAGTGCTATAATAATGTGACTGTTGCACCATACTTTGGAGCCAATATCGCATCATATCTCTGCTAGGGGAATTTTGAGGTACCATATTTCTCTTGTGATATCAATGTTGTCTTAAATGTTCCTTTTATCTAGGTTTTTCAAAAAAGGCTTCCTCATGAAGCAATGGACCTTGTTAGCAGGTTTCTACAGTACTCACCAAATCTACGGTGCACTCCAGTAAGGTCTGTGACCTTCTATGTTTGTTTTTGCTAACTGTTTGAAATGATGTTGTTGACACCCAAAAATCACAGGGCCACCGGAGTATCCAGAATGTTGTCGGAGTGTTCAGTGAGCCCTCTCGAGTTCGTGCACCTGACCCATCGGAGTGTCCGACACGCTGCAGGAGGGTCCGGTGAGCCCTCTCGGGTTCGGGCGCTTGGCCCACCAGAGTATCCGGCATGCTGCCGAAGGGTCCGGTGAGCCCTCTTGGGTTCAGGCACTTGGCCCACCGGAGTATCCGGCACGTTGCTGGAGGATCCAGTAGGCCCTCTCGGGTTCTCGGAATTACACGACGGACACTCTGCATTCTACTGGAGGCTCCGGTTACCGGAGTATCCGGCACTTTATCGGATATTTTGGTGATGTCGATTTTTGAAGGTTTTCAGTTGATTGATTCCAAATTCTTTCCAAACTTGAGAGATCCATTGCCCTATGGGATAAGACCATCTCACCTCTATAAAAAAGAGGTTCATCGCCGGTTGAGGATCACCCCAATCGATCAAACTATTTGCCTTTACATTTCGTTCTTCTCCAAACCCTAATCCCCTTATCGAGCCTCGTGCTGTTCTTCCTTCGCCTCGACGACTATCGAAGGCGATTCGACTGGCCTGACCGAGCCAATCATCCCTAAAAGGATCCTCCTCCAACGGGGTCCCTTCTGAGGTGAGATTGTCTAGCTCCTGTCCAAACCCGACGTTGAAGAAGCGTCAGCGTTCCCGTACACAGACGTGCAAGCGGTGTGTTAGCCCAGACCTGATTTTGGCGTCAACACACTTTTTGGCGACTCCGCTGGAGAACGAGTGATTCTGGTTGCACAAACCGAATCGTTGTTTTCCACCATTAACTCCGAGATCTCCATGACGAACATCGGCATGCCGTTCTTGGAGGAGTTATTCGAGGAGGCGTGCAAGGCATTCTTGTAACGCCGAAAGGCCTCCGAGGAGGCGAACAAGGCGCGCGAGGAGTGGAAGCTGCAGGAGTACTTGGCGTGTTTTAAGAATGACCACCAAGGCGCGTTCTCTCAAGTGAAGAAGCCCGTTCTTCCAGCCATCAACGATGATGCGGCCATAGGTGCAGCCAATGTAAGGACATCTTCGCACCCTTCCGTTACGTTTGAAGACCTTTTATATTATTTTGCCGATATGAAGAAGGTCTTAACGAACGATATGAAATACATGATTCAAGAGAACATGTCTAAGTCAAAAAATATTACTATTGCATCAACATGTTGCGCATGTAGGTCCTACTACTAGTGCATCGAATTTACGTCTAGTATAGAACAACCTCCGTATAGCATGCCGTTGAACTCGTATAGTGGACAATTTAATTTTTTCTCTCATGTGCAAACTAACGTTTTGGTAATGTCTCTCACTAGCGTAGAGCTAATCACTAGCATCCCCAATCCGACCACGAGCCGATTGAATGAATTGGCTAATTTTGTTCCTCCTTACTGTACCGTCTCATATAGCACACCACCTATCCCACTAAGCGGTATAGGAACTCCTCATGGACCTGTCCCTAATGAGTTATTTAGGGCCATGAAGATGAGCATACACCCTCCACCATCGAGCACATCTACTAGGCCACCCATTGCCAACATAGAGGAGTGTATGGCGCGCATTAAAGAGGACTTAAACAAACAATTCCATGAGGCGCTAGGAGTAGAACTCAAGGGAAGAGATCGGATATATAAAAAATCGTACCCCGCATATTTTGATTTGGTCCCATATCCCGTTAGATGACGTGTTCTCGACTTCGTCAAATTCAATGGCGAAGATAGCAAAACTATTTGGGGCATATTAGTCAATATGTGGCACAACTAGGAGAAGCGGATTTTAGTGAGGCCTTGAAAGTACGTTTGTTTTCTTTATCACTAACCGAAACCGCTTTGTCTTGGTTTTCATTATTGTCCCCGGGGTCCATATACACATAGAAGTCTTTAGAGCGCAAGTTTCATGACCACTTTTATTTCGAGGAAAACGAATTAAAGTTGTCACATTTGACATCGGTTCGGCAAGAGATAGACGAACCCGTTGTTGATTATCTTTGACGGTTTAGAGATGTTAAGAACAGATATTTTAGATAAACAATTTCTGAAAAAGACTTAACCGACCTAGCTTTTTGTGGTTTACGGTCACGTCTTAGGCAAAAGTTGGAGGGGTACGATTTTCTTACACTCAGTCACCTCCAACAAAGGGCTTTGGCTTAAGAAAGCCAAAGTAAATAAATAAAACATGATTATAAGACTCGTCACAGCGTCCACGTCGTGGAATATGATTCGGATAGCTCCGATGATGATTTCAATGACATTTTGGCTGTTGAGTTTGTTTGGCCATCTAAGACCAAATCATTTACTTGTGATTCGCTCAAACCAGTTCATAAGAATCAGAAAGATAATGTGAAATACACCTTTGATGTAGCTAAGTGTGACAAAATATTTGATGAGCTACACAAAGGTAGATATATTAAGATTGCATACACTTTACCTCCGGCAGATGAGATTAAGTATAGAGCATATTGCAAATGGCATAACTCTTATTCTTATGCTGCTAATGATTGCAATGTTTTTCATCGACAGGTCCAATCAGCCCTTAATGAGGGACGATTGAGTCTTAAAGTGATGCAGATCGACAAACATCCATTCCCCGTCAACACTCGTGCTCAACCCCAAGATGTTGATTCGGCCTCATCAAACCGATACAACCAAGAGGAAGAATGTGATCATCAGGGATGAGATGCCTGCTTCTCCAAGCGAGAAAGGTGTCTCTAGGAAGATGGTGCTCAAGAAGTCCCTCGATGGTCAAGAGTCTCTCAAAGTCACCATCCAAAGCTCTAAACCCGAGGGGGCAAGTTCTAGAGCCCAAAATAATAAAGCCGAAGAATTCGGAGGAGGGCAAGTGGAAGATAAACTAAGGCAAAGCCATGGACCAAAAGATGGGGCCTATGAAGCGACCAAGATCATCGGTGCTCATGGCTAAGTACAAGAATCAAAAGACTGATTTGAATAATCGGTCTATGATGCGACCAAGATCACCACCTAAGGGGGTAGCCCCCTAGGAAGGAGATGAGGCCAACAGTGAATGTGCACGGGCCTCCTCCTCCTTTTTCTCAACATGGGTTCAGAGTGCCGCCACCGTGGTTTCATCCTGTACCTTGCCCACCGTTTTCGGTGTGATATCCATACATGGGACCATAGGTGACCGTGCCACCGATATCTATGCCACTGATGCCCGTTCCACAGATGCCAGACCCACCACTTCATCTGGGGTGAAACGGACTAAGAGGAGATGTCTTCACAAGACTCTCCAACCCCACTCCGGATCGGACAGATTCTTGACCGATCAAAGATCAAGGAGGGACCTCCACCACCGTGCCTAAGCAAAAGTGATGCTCGAAGCAAGGTAACGAACCTGCTCCTTCCACTTTTGTCCATTAAGAGAGTGCATCCAGAGGTGTAGTGAAAATCGGCACAACCGATGTTAAATCGGAGGAGTCTTCATGGGACCGATCACTTTGGATGATTTGATTGAAAAGGCCTCCTATGATCATGAAGCTAGCAGCAGCAAGAACTCCTCCATGTACATACAACCGAGGTGTGTCTGTCTAGCTTGACGCACACTTAGAAGAGAAAGCTCCAAAGGCTGCGCCTCCGAAAGACGCGAGAAGAGAAGGTGGAGAAGAAGAGGGATGAGGTCTTCGACGAGATCAAGATGATGGTCCGTCAAGGTAAGGAGTGGAGGGTAAGGAGCCCGAGGCTCTTACTCTATCGGTGACGGAGAAAATGGAGGCTACTCAGAAACCACTTGGTTTGGCCAATGCCGTCTTATGAGAGGACTCTACAGCGTCTTTGCTCACGGGAGACGTCGATATGTCCGAGTTCAACGACGACAACCTCTTGTACTACGAGCCTACACCACCTCAGGAACGTATGGATATTAATACCATTTGCTTATCCCTTTTTGATTATTCGCTTGTAGAGGAAGAAGAAGTCATGACACAATTCGACTTTGGGCTGAAAAGTGCTATCTTCGAGAAGCTCGAGGGATCGGAGAACCATTTGAAACCCCTTGATGTGAGAGGTCATATCAATGGCACACCAATTTCTCGTATGTTTGTAGATGGCGGTGCTATTGTTAATCTAATGACATACTCTTTGTTTAAGAAGCTAGGTAAGGCTGATGACGAGCTCATCCAAACCAATATGACTTTGAGCGATGTGGGAGGAGGAGACTCTATCGAGGCTAAATAGGTCGCTTCTATAGAGCTCACCGTTAGGAGTAAGACCATGACTACCGCTTTCTTTGTTGCCGATGTGCGCGGTAGTTATAGCTTGATCTTAGGGCTAGATTGGATTCATATCAATTGATGTGTCCCTCTACATTGCATCAATTCTTGATACAATGGGTTGGAGATGATGTAGAGGTTGTTATGCTGATGCATCGGCTTGTGTTGCTATAGCCGAATCATCTTCTTTGCCGTATGACACTGTCAAGTGCTCGACTGGTTTAGACTTGATTTTCTTAGTGTGATTAGAGATAGTTTTGTACCCGTAAATGTAAAGCCGATAGAAAATCGGCTCAATCATATAATGTGATTTAATGGAGTCTAATCCTGATTAGTTGCAAAAGAGAGTAAAACACTATTAGTCCAACACGAACGATATGTGCGAAGCTATAGAGGAAATAGAGGACATGGATAAGTTAGGACAAGAATTTACATCGGCCGATCCTTTTGCGGAGGTGAACCTTAGCAGCGATGATAATTCGAGACCAACTTATATAAATAAAAATCTGAAAGCTGATTATAAGGTAAAGTTAATCGGTTTACTAAAAAGATATGTGGACTGTTTTGCATGATCTTATAATAAAATGCTTGAGCTGAGCCGCGAGCTAGTTGAGCATCGGCTTCCAATAAAATATGGTTTTAAACTCTTTAAGCAATCGATGAGAAGATTCAACCCGAATATGCACGATCGGATTAAAGAAGAGATTAACAGATTGCTTGATGCGAAATTTATGAGACCTTACAGGTATGCGAAGTGGATCTTCAACATCGTGCCGGTGGAAAAGAAGAATACTGGTAAGATTAGAGTTTTCATTGATTTTAGAAATTTAAATTGAGCCACTCCTAAAGATGAGTATTATATGCCATAGCCGATATATTGATTAATGATGCTTCCGGCCATAGAGTTATTAGATTTTTTGATGATAATGCGGGATGTAATCAAATCTTCATGGCCGAAGAGGATATGTCTAAAACTATTTTTAGGTGGCCTAGTTTTGTAGGATTGTTTGAGTGAGTTGTTATAACTTTTGGGTTAAAGAATGCGAGTGCCACATATCAAAGGGCCATGAACTTTATCTTTTATGATTTGCTTGGTGTCATTATAGAAGTTTACATAGATGATGTGATGATCAAATCGGCCGCTTTGGATTCTCACTTGGTCGATTTGCAACACACTTTGGACCGGATGCGTCGTTTCAGTTTGAAAATGAATCTACTCAAATGTGCTTATAGTGTATCGACTGAGAAATTTATAGGATTCATAATTCATGGAAAGGGCATAGAGATAGATTTTAAAAAAATAGAAGCAATTAGAAATGTGCAAGCACCTACATGTAAGAGAGTTGCAAAGCTTCTTAGAAAAAGTGAATTACTTGAGGCGATTCATATCAAATTTATCGGAAAAGATTAATGCATTTATTCCTATTCTTTGGCTAAAGAATGAAGCCGAATTCACTTGGGGGCAAAACAACAAGAAGCATTTGAGAGGATCAAAGAATACTTATCTTCGTTGCTGGTTCTTAGGGCGCCTAAGGGGGGAGTCCCTTTCTGTCTCTACATAACGGCAGAAGATGATGTAGTTGGTGCTATTTTGACACAAAAAGGCGAAGGAAAGGAGTATGTGATCACATATGTGAGCTGACGGTTGGTGGATGCGGAAACAAAGTGTAAGGATCAAGGACACTGAGAAGGGGTTGAATCGGTGGACTTGTAGCACTAATTTTGCTACAACTTAAACTACAAGACTTGAACACAATGAAAGCAAAGCTAAGCAAGTCTATTTGGCTAAGACCTCCTAACAAAGCTAGAGGTAATGAAATAACAACAAGCAAGCACTAGCACGAAAGCCACCAAGAGGAATCAAAGAACAACCTATCACACTTCTCAACGGTAAGTAAATGAGGTAAGTAAAGAGAGTGAGATAGCGAATACTCAGTGATTTTTTCTGAGGTCTCAGAAGGTAGGCACATTCCCTTAATCCTCGTTAGACCACTCCCGTCGGAGTCCCGGTCCCTCTCGTCGTTCCCAGAACAATGCTCACAAGAGTACGCTTCACTCCCGGAGTGAAGACACCGACGGTCCGGCTGTCGCACCCAATACGCAAGCGTTAGAGCAAGTCTTTAAGGCTCGAACGCTCTCTTTTGGTGTCACCCTACAAGCTCTAGAAGTGGATGAATGCTCCCTACCACTACTTTCCTACTAGAACCAAAGATCTCTAATCTTGCAATGTACTCTCTTGGTGGTGTCTCTTGGCCTCTCACAACTTGGCTCCAACAATTCTGATCAAGGGCACACTAAAAAACATCTCTCTCCACAGTTTAAATAGGCTCCAAGCCCAGAAACAACCGTTAGAACATGATATCATAAAGCTGACTGCTTTATGCAATTATCGGACTGTCTAGTGACTCTTCTTTCTCCTCAGCCAGGGAAACACCCTCTCTAGAGTCCACTCCATAGGACACCGAACTGTTCGGTGACTTTTACTTCTGGATTCACAGAGACATTTTTTCTGGACTTCAGCTTCTGGCTCACCAGACTGTTCGGTCTCTGCACCGATGGACTATCCGATGACTCTTCACGTCGACTTCAGAGAGCACCTCTCTCTAGACTAGCTCCTCTAGGGCTCACCGGACTGTCTAGTGATTGAAACTTCAACTCTCCTTGAGCTCCGGTCTTTGACTTCGCTTCCTCTTGCATCCTTTGTGCTTTTTGAGAATTTAAGAAGCATTCACACCCTCTAACACTTGTATGACAAGAAACAAATGACCTTACCTCCCTTAATAGTACCAACGATCCTATAGACTCTCTAGCTAGTCCTTAGCCTTGGTCCTCTGAAGCCCGCCAACTCCTCTTCTAGGGTTCGTCTTTATCATCTATCGAGGAAGCCCACTATGTTGATGTATCATTAGCGGGATGGTTCCTGCAACACAACCGTTTAGGGGACTTTAAAATCAATTCATACCTTTTAAGGGACTTCAAAGGTTATGAGGCTTACACAAGGTACACTCTCATCAAAAAACTTTGCTTTTCCTTGTATCATGCTTACACCAAGTTGAGACATTATTTGCTATCTAGCACTTGTGTGGTTGCTTGTCAAACCGATGTTATTAAGCATTTGCTGCATAGGTCGATTTCTAGTGGTAAGCTTGGTAAACGGGCTTATGTATTGATTGAATATGATATGGCTTATGAATCGTTAAAATCCATAAAAGACCAGATTGTTGCTAATTTTATTGTTAAACATCGGATTGATTTAGAACATGATCAGATGTTGCTTATGTAACTTTTACCCCTTGAAAGTTATATTTTGATGGATCGGTTTGTAAAGAGGTGTTGGTGTGGTTTTAGTATCTCCTCATGACGCACACTTTGAATTCTCGAACTGATTAGAGTATGATTGCACCAATAACCGAGCCGAATATGAAGCATCGTTGTTCGGTTTGAAAATGTTACAGAATAAAATAGAGAATAACCAAATGATATGAAAGAAAATAGAGAATAAAATACATCTCGAAAGAACACTTACCCCCTGACCTTGATGACTCCTTAGAAAATTTGGCAAGAGTTCTCATTTGTTGTGGGTAGGAAGCTTCGCTCTCCTCCGGTTCTCCCCCTGTTTGGTAGCTCTCTCTCCCTCTTTGTCATCTAATTATCCAAAAAGATGGCACTGAGGAAGAAAATAGAGAGGGAGAACGCTAGTTCGACAAAGAAATGTGCACGATAGAGAATGAGAAAGGAGCTCATTTGCACGAAGAAACCTACAAAATAGATGAAGCACTAGGAGCCATACACATAGAAGCCACGGGGTTAGTCCAAAAAATCAAGTGCATCTCAATGAGCTAAAAAAGTTGAATAGAAAACAAGCTCATCAAAATATCACAAAGAGCTGATGAAATCCGCCAAACAAAAACCAGTAGCCCTATGTACCCATCCACGGCCTGCCACTAGACAGCTAGCTCTTTGAGCGGTACACCTCACATCTTTCACCCAACTCCTACAGAAGATCTAATCCGGCGCGGCTCAGGAAGTGGGTGCATTGACGGTCGGGGGCTGCTCCTCTGCTGGCTGAGCTGCTGCTATTGGCTGGTCTTCTCCTGGCTGCTCAATATCGTCGAAAGCAGTCAAGCTGGAGGAAGATGTCGGGGATGGCTCCTTGACCTCAACTGAAGTAAGCTGATCTGAACCAGCAAGGGCCTGAGCTACCTCCTTTGGAGAATATCTAACCTCAACCAAGATATCTGCATCTGACACTCTGGGCTACTCGACTATGGTGGTAGCTGGCTCTAACTATGAAGGCTCTGGCAGTGGCTCTGACAATGCTGACTCAGCAGTAGTAGTCTCGAAGGATAGAACTCTCGGAGCAAGCGGAGAACTACTAGCTGCTCTCCCTGACTCCAATGCCGAAATAGACACTCTCGGCTCAGCAGAAAAAAGAACCGACATAGAGTATGAGAAAACTGGAGAGAACTGTGAAGAAGTGACAGGAACGCTGGCCCCTCCAGTAGTCGTAACTGTGCTGGCTGCCCCAAAAGGTACAAACAGTGAAAGCGGAGCTGAGAGCAATGTGGTAAACATACACTGTTGTTGCTGCTGCTCGCTCTGACTCTGCAACTCAGACGTAAATGCTGGCACTAAAAAATGCTGAGGCTGAGGTGCAGTAGGCTAGAGCTGAGAAGGCAGGGGACCTGGCAGCGTGGTCGTCGGAAATACTGGAAGAGGTGGCATACCAGTCCCCTGGAGATATGATGCTATAGCTTCAAACCCGACAGACATAAGAAATAGCTGCTGCCATCTCCAACTGAGTGCGCTGCAACCTCTCGTGAAACTCTCTGTCCTGTCGTCTCCTCTCCTCTACGAGCTCCCTCTCAATCCACAACCGCTCCTCCACATGGAGGTGCTCAAGTCGGATCCTCTCCTTGAACTCGGCCCTCTCTCGGCGCATGAGCTCAAGCTGCTCTAATCTAAACCACCTCTGCTCCTCCTGCTCTGCCTGAATAGCAAATAATCTCGCAGCGAGAGCAGGGTCAAGTGTGGCACGAGAGGTAAGAGTCTCGGCCTGACCTGAAGCCTCTGTGCTCCCTCTAGAGCCTCAGTGTCGACATCATCCGAGGCTATGGTGTCCTCACCTCCAGGGGTGCTCTGAGAAACAAAAACTCGAAGAACCCTGGAGTCGGATGGCTCAGCAGGACTGAAAGTAGTAATGATCTCTAGCAATGCAGCATACTCCTCCTCAATCATCACTCTCCCTCTCAGCATCAAGCAAATTCGAGAGCAAATAGTAACAGGCGTGCTCCAATCCCCTCATATATCACATGCTCCATCTGAGCTAGCAAAAGATCTATCAAATCAAACTCTTCATGCCTCAGCAGGAAACACAGCAGCCACTGATGCAAGATAATCACTCTCCCTGTAGCTTGCACGAGGTGCTATCGACCTCTCAAGCAACCCTCAAAGAACACGAGCCTCGTGTGACAAGCGCAGAGGGTGCCTCGAGTAATGCTCCCTATGAGGTGGCGAAAAAGCAAATACTCAGTCTCTCGTCAGTCGGCTCCATCTCTCTAAAAGGTCTGAATGGTGGTGAAAAGTTTGGATGAGCCAGAGTGTGGATCCGTGTCTCAGAAGATATGAAATCAAGCGTTGTCAGGACATCGAACCTCTTGAAGCAGTGTGGCTCCCCTCTGTACATGAACAAGAGATATGAGCAATCCGGAGAGATCCACAAGGAGACATAGAACTCCAGTACCACCTTCTCACTGTACCTCAAGGGGTGGGTGACTAAATCAGACGGACCAAATAGAAATGAGATGTGCTCCTCCATATCAGCCCCAGCTTCTCTGCTCAGTACCTCTAAAGAACAATGCCTGTGAGCTGGGAACACTGAGCTCTTGCCCTTAGTGGCAAGCTGCCTCCTGTAGGCCTTAAAGATCCTCCGCTGGAGCACTGTCCAAAATTGTCCAGCATCTACATGTCTACCAGCGGAAACCCAGGCTGTGAAATCCACTCCTCTTGGCCTTAATGGCCAGGCCCTTCAACTTCAACAGTTCAATCTCCACCTCATCTATCCTACCCATGGCCCGGTGATGTGGACACCTCTGTGTCCTCTGCTATGAGTTCCTCTGGACTGACTCTCCCTCTGTGGTTCTCGACTGCACGCTAGCAAGAGCTCTCCGCGGCTATGCCTCATCAACTAGAGGAGCGGTCGCCACTCTCTGACGGGTTGACCTCCTTAACTCCCCCTAGGACTCAGCAGCACCTATCCTCAAAGCACTTGCTCTCCTAGATGGAGGCACGTCAACGTCAGCTGCAACTTGTGCTCTGTCCCACTCAGGGTCGCTTGTCCTTTGCTTCTTCTTCTTCTTAGGCTCTACAACCTTGCCCTTCCCCTTCTTCTCAGAACTCGATCTCTGTCTACCTATACTGGCAACTGTCACTAAGAGATCAATTGCAAGCAACTCTGACTAGCTGACACTGCAAAATAGGTTTAAGAGCTTGGCTCTTAACCCGTCCACTGATAAAAAGTTCTGCACTACCGCTAACACTGTCCTGATCCATTGTCCAACTGTCATTGCACCACATAAGAATAAAAATATAAGTTGTAAGCACAAAAAGTGAGCGACTCTAAATGAAGTCCTAGCGGTGGAATCAAAGACATATCATCAATCAAATAAACCAATTAAGGGCAACGGTGATATCGACCGACTAATGTCACAATTCATAATATAGCATGCGTCCAAATTGTGGTTTTAGTATCTCCTCATGATGCACACTTTGAATTCTCGAACCGATTAGAGTATGATTGTACCAATAACCAAGCCGAATATGAATCATTGTTGTTCGATTTGGAAATGATAAGTCCATGGGGGTCAAGCATGTAGAGACTTTCGATGATTCGTTGTTAGTAGTGCAACAAATTTTTAAAATTTTTTAATGCTTAGACGGATCATTGAATGCCATCTTAGAGAAGTGCCTAGACATCATTAGAAAAATGGATGAATTCAATACACATCATGTGCCTAGGTTAGAAAACAGTGAAGCCAATGAGTTAGCTCAACAAGCATCGTGTTACAATGTTAGTAAAGGTAGATTTTCAGTAAATAAGAAACCGATGCTTGAGGTGTTGGAACTAGACCATTCGGATGCTAACGCGTCAAACCGTGATAGTACCAAATCGCTTGATTGGTGGTCACCCATAGTTTCATACATTCGTAGTCTAAGCCAAAGTGTGGATAGAAAAGTTCGGCATATAGCTTTCAAATTATACCGTCGAAGGGGGGATAATTTGCTTTTAAAATATTTGGGTGATGACGAGGCTAAAATAGCTATGGGTAAGTTCATGAGGGCATTTGTGGTACGCATCAATTGGCTCTAAAAATAAAATAGTTATTAAGGAGGGCCGGATTCTATTGGCCAACCATAATTGCTGATTGCTACCGTTACCACAAAGGATGCGAAGAGCATCAAAGATTTGAAAACATTCAATTGGCACCCGCAGCCATGATGAACCCCATTATAAAATCATGACTATTTTAAGGATGGGGATTAGACTTCATAGGGCAAATACATCCTCTATCTTCGAAGGGACATCATTTCGTGTTGATCGCGACGGACTACTTCACCAAATAGACAAAAGGCGGTGGCTCTCAAGAACATGACACACAAATAGGTAATTGAGTTCCTTATCGAGCATATTATTCATAGATTCAGCATAGCTCAAACTTTGACTACCGATCAAAGTACTTCTTTTACGTCCGGTCATGTTAAAGAGTTTACTGAATCCTACGGAATTAGGATACTCAATTCATCTCTATATTATGCTTAGCCCAATGGTCAGGCCGAGTCTAGTAACAAAAGATTGATTAAACTCATTAAAAAAAAGATAGAGGATCATCCCAAATGATGACATGAAGTCTTATCAAAAGTGTTATGGGCTCATCGGATATCTAAGTATGTGGCAACTAAAGTAACACTTTATTAACTTGTGTATGAAAAAGAGGCCATTTTACCCGTCGAGGTAAATCTAGGAGCTCTAAGGTTAGCCAAATAAAATGATATATCCGCCGATGAGTATAGAACTTTAATGTAGACAATATTGATGAAGTCACCAATAAGCGTTTGAGTGCTTTGAGAGAGATTGAGAAAGACAAAGGACGAGTTGCTAGAGCCTACAACAAAAGAGTGAAAGCCAAAACTTTTCAGGTGGGCGTATTGGTTTAGAAAACTATTCTGCCCGTAGGTTCAAGAAGCAACAAATTCGAGAAATAGTCTCCTAGTTAGGAAGGGCCATATAGAGTAGTAAAAGTCATTGTCGAAAATACATACATGTTAAAAGATGTTCTAGGAGAACCATTACCTAGGGCCCTTAATGTCTGGTACTTGAAAAAGTATCATCCAAGTGTACGGCAAGAAGCATAAGAGAAAAGTGGCCAATGTGAAGAATATCATTGCCAAAAGTTGGCACAATGACCGATGAGTCAAGAGAACCATCGTCCTTAGAGGTTTTTGGGTGCGTAAATGTTTTATGATGTAGTAACTTCACCAAAAAACAGAGGGCCATATATTGACACCCAAAAATTACAAGGCCGTCGGAGTATCCAGCACGTTGACAAAGTGTCTGGTGAGCCCTCTCGGGTTCGAACACCTAGCTCACCGGAGTGCTCGGCACGTTGCCGGAGAGTCCGATGAGCCCTCTCGGGTTCAGGCAGTTGGCCCACCGGAGTATCCGGCATATTGTCAGAGGGTCCGATAGGCCCTCTCGAGTTCCCTGAATTATATGACGGACACTCTGGTATTCTACCGGAGGCTCCGGTCACCGGAGTATCCGACACTTTACCGGACACTCCGGTGGTGTTGATTTTAGAAGGTTTTCAGCTGATTGATTTCAATTTCTTTTCAAACCTGAGAGATCTATTGCCCTGCGAGATAAGACCATCTCACCTCTACAAAACAGAGGCCCATGGCCGGTTGAGGATCACCCCAGTCGATCAAACCATTTTCTTTTATATTTCGTTCTTCTTCGAACTCTAATCCCTTTACTCGAACCTCATGATGTTCTTCCTTCGTCCTAGTGACGACCGAAGGCGATCCGGCTGGTATGACCGAGCCCGGATCATCTCTAAGACGATCCTTCTCCGACAGAGTCCCTCCTGAGGCGGGATTGTCTAGGTGCTCTCCAAACCCGGCGTTGAAGAAGCGT
The DNA here is from genome assembly GCA_001602315.1 of Zoysia pacifica. Lineage (NCBI taxonomy): Eukaryota > Viridiplantae > Streptophyta > Magnoliopsida > Poales > Poaceae > Zoysia > Zoysia pacifica. The sequence goes on along the minus strand of BCLH01000498.1, from coordinate 71,332 downwards.
CAGCATTTTCGCACACGAACGTGCGAGCGGTGTGTTGGCCCGGACCTGATTTCGGCGTCAACAGATGTTTTGTGAGTTTTTCATTCTTTTAATCAAGGAACTATTCTTAAGTTAGAAGCTTGTATTACGCACTTGTGAACTCAGTGATTAGATTTTGCTTAATTCTTCTAACTTAATTCACACTTGAATCAGATATGTGATTCTTAATCAGTTACTAGATTTTTATTTTATTAACATTCATCATGAATATGAAGTCAGATTCATGAATGCCCATCCATCTTCACCTTACACGGTAGTGGTCGCACAAGCGCAACCCCTTTGGATGGCCCGGAGGCACTTGAGATCTGCAGAGCATGCCGCCCCATCGGCGCGTGAGTGTGCATGGGCCAAGAGCCAGCGGCGTTGGCGGATGAATCCTCTATGGCTATGTTGGCTTAATATTTCTCTCAATTTGTTGATTTTTAGCCTATATTTTTGTCTCTGCTCAATACTTCGGCCTGATGTGCTATAGTGATGTGTTTTTTTTTTCTGAATGAGCATGGAAGAGAAATGCAGAAGATGAAATATCATGCCTGTGAAGGAAGTGAACAAGGAGCCCGCTCCAAAGAAAGTATAGAGCAGCAGTTCTGAGGATTCATTATATTCTGAAGAGAGCCCGCTCCAAAGAAAGTATAGAGCAGCAGTTTGCATCCTTGTGGTAACGCTTCTCCTTCCTTAAAAAGTTTAAACTACATGCTTTGAACTCCAGGTTTTTCTTCATTTCATAATAGATTGCATGATACATGCTCTGTAATTCTTTATCCTAATGTTAATATTCCCTGTGCCCCATTTGTTCGATTTCACTATCTTCACATACTCAAAGAGTTAATAATTCGCAGGCGCACTCATCCTTCTCTTTTTTATTAGTCTCATCTTTGCATATGTGGGTCAAATCTGCTACTTTGTAATACGCTTCTATGGCAAAACTTAATGTGTCGTTTGAAAACTGTAATCCTTAAAACTAGCATAAGATTCATATACCATCAAGTCAAAATGATTGAGATTTGGCATTCATTAGTTGCTCTATGTTTGAATTGAAGTTCATGGCATTAGTACCCGAGTTGTTAATAGCAATTATATTTGAAAAGCCCACATGGTTTCCTAAGTTTTTTTTCCTTACCATTTATTGTGTATATTTGATGTGAACTGGGTGGGTGCGATGGGGGGTGATGTCAGGGGTGAATGGAACAGTAGATGAGATTGAAGCAAATAGCGCAAGGGATAGCGAAGTGTTGACGTCCTGCTCTTGTTGCTGGGCTGAGGATTGTCCTTACCCACGATGACATGAGAACAAAATGCCCCTCAGCAGAAATTATATTCTTCTTCAATGATTACAGACTTGACTCTCGGTGTCCTTTATAATCAGACTGCCTAACAACTCTAAAGCAAATTCAAGAATCTTATCTAAAGACTAGTCCGAATGCCCGTGCTAACGCTACGGTCTTAAAAAACATTAACTCAAGAAAAAATATTTATTAAAACAACTAATCATTAATGTTTGATTACAATCATAGTAGAATTGTTTTTTAGATGATCATAATAAAAATGTTAACATGTCGATTATGTTATTAACAGATAACAGATAATATAAAAACAAAATTTATCAAATCACCATCCTTGGAGAACCAATGTATTCACAAACATGGGAGAAAAGAATAATTTAACATAGTAATTGCTCAAGGAAGAAGTGCAGCATGAATGGAGCAATTTTACATAAAATTACACACACAACAAAAAGAAAAAGTTTGAGTGGATGGGACTAACATCTTGCTACAAATGGAGCCAATATTTCAATACTGTAATCAATGTTTCAGCTAACAATCTAAAATATTCCTTAATTGAATTGAAAGAATAGGTTCCTACCTGCATTATGAATGGACACAATAGCCAGCAACCTCTGTTGCACTCCCATTCCTGGGCTTGGTGCCGAACTTGCTGCAAATAATTTGACAGCTAGGAGGTGGATCGAGGCAAAGGCGGTATCTTAGAATGTGGATGAGGTGACTGCCCTGAACTGCAATCTTGCGGCGACTGTTATGAGCACGAGAGGGGGAGGAATGCTTACGATATGTTGGCGCTGAGAACGACACCATTAGGTGTAGAAGAGGTGGGCAGCATCGGTACCCCCCGTGAAGGGGCTGCCGGCAGTCATCAAACATATGTTTATCAGTCCATTGCAGTTCAGAAGCAAAGGACATAAGGTCAGAAAGAATTCATGGGACAATTATCAAACCTGTTTAATTGTAAAGAACTTCTCACCACATCCAAAATGAATAGCTTTATATACTTCTTAAAATTCTGAGTCTTTCAGGCCTGAGGAAGAAAGCGGAGAAAAATCATGAATATCATTCGGCAATGATATTCATCACGGGGCAGTGTGCATTTGTCATCACAATATAGATACTAACCACATGGCAATACTAAAGGAACTTAGCAATAGTCTATTAGAATAGTAGCAAATGAAGTGTACGTCAATCACAATATAGATACTAACTACATGGTAATTACTTTTGGAATAGATTAGCACCTAAAACAATCAGCACCTACGTACCAAAGATATGATCATTGGAAATTGTAACTGTTCACTACAATTGTTGTAACAACACAAGCCTGAACTCTAGAAAACTGAAATTGTACTCATGATCCCCCCACAATATGTGCTTACCGTGCCTTGACATGGTTGGGTGAGGCGGGTGCCGGCGGAGCGGGGCGGGGTGAGAACAACCGCTGGCGGGTCTGGACGCGGCGGGGCGGGCAGATTGTGCGGTGGCCAGGCAGGTTCTCAAGTGCGGCTGGGCGCTAACAGGGCAAAGCGAGGGCGGATCGGGTGGCGTGGCCGGCAGATCGGGAGGTGGCCGGGCAGGTTCCCGAGCGCGACCGAGCACCGATGGGGCGAGGCGCGGCCAGATCGGGCGGCGTGGCCAGCTGATCGGGTGGTAGCCAGGCTGTTTCCCAAGCGCCGCCGTGGCGAGGCGCGACCGGGCGCCGATGGGGCAAGGCGCAGCCAGGCGCCGGCGGCGCGGAAGACGGCAGCAGGGGTGGTGGGTGGGCGGGTTCCCAGGCCCCGATGATCTGCAGACGGCGCAACACGCGCCGAGGGGCCGACGCAGATCGGGTGGCGCGGTGGGTGACAAGGGGCGGTGCGGCGGCCAGTCTCCTCTCTCTCTCCCACCGGCAAATGTTGCTCCACTAGATTGACAAATGCTGCTCCACGAAGACAGCAACTGAAGAGATGGTGTTCTTCATGCACGGGGAGGCAGCGCGTTGGTGGCGTGGCGTGGGAGACCGGCGGCACGGGGCAAGGGGGCGGGAATCCAAACCATCCAAGCCGTACATAAAAAAAAAACTGATATAAGCAAATCAGAATCATTAGATTTGTAATCGGGAATAGTTAGATACAATTTGTGGGGTGGATTTAGATTTGCACTCTCTGGTGGGAATTAGTTTTGGTACAATTAAATGTGTGAACAGAGAATTACTTGATTGGTGTATTATTAGAGGTAGGAAAAATTGACTTTTAAAGAAACTTTATCTAATCTTACTGAATTAACTAATCTATCTTCCTGATTTAATCCTAGCTTCGTTGTGGCAGCTTTAGGCTATGTTTGGAACCAACGGAGATTATTAAAAACTAGATTATAGATGTAGTTTTTATAATATAGTTTATAAACATAATTTGGGTTGTGGTGTTTGGAGATCAAATTATATAAACTGTTTTTTAGTTTTTTTCTTAACTAATACCCTGTTTACCAGACAATTTTTTAAATAGAAATTTTCTTCCCAACTGATTGGTTCAGCCCGCAAGCGTTATATTTTTAATCTCTTGTCACAACATCATGCGATGTTTGGAATACAGGAGTCCAATCTTGGAGCTCCGCCAGCAACACTCAAGTTGTTAATACAAATACACAAATTAAACAATCAAGCAAATCCTTGTAATTATTAGCAACTAACTAAGGGTAGTTTTGTCTTTTAAAAATCATAATCAATTTTTAGCTAGGATAGGCCAGATTATGGGTTTATATAATCTTGGCGCTCAGTTTTTATAATCTAGATAATAAACTTTTATATTTGGAACAGTAGAGATTATATAATTTGGTTTATTATAATCTAGGTGTGGTTCCAAATATTGCCTTAGCCACTTTGTGCTGCTGCTTTCCTTGGACGTTGATGGTATGTTGTGCCTATCAAGGAGTCAACAACAATATTTGTTTTGATTGTATCTCAGCCTCTATATTGCTCCAGTTCATATCAGCCTCGGATGATGTAAGCATTGTTCACTTTCTATATGTGGCTTTCTTTTCACAAATTAATATTTATTTTTCTTTCAATAAAGGAACCTTAAAAAACATATATAATGGCTCCAAAGAAACCCCCCGGTTGTGAGCAGCAGCAGCAGTGATGAGAGCAGTTCTGATGATGAACCTGTAAAGAAACCCCCGGTTTGTCCTTAACATTAGTGAGCATTTTGCATTAGAAATGTTTGGAAAATGCGTCTAGAGAAGTTGCTTTTGAGGTTGAGATACATGCATGTATTTGTGATATCCATAACATTATCAACACATTGGAATACTGGACTGTAATGTAATATATCATTTTTCAGTCTTCTTGAACATTTGATATTTGGAGGAACAGTCTACCACAAATATCGCGTTAAGAGGAACTGCTGGGCTAAGGTGAGTGGCGTTGCAAGGAGGACTGGTGGTCTTAGGGGTCAACCTGCTGCCACCGCTGCAAAGGCTACTTAAATCAGTTAGTTTACCATAACATTTATACTATCTCATTCCTACTAAATTGCCTTCTAGATAGAACTTGTTTTCTGTTGTGCCTGTTGTTTTTACTTGGAATTTTGGTTACATTGTGGACTGCTCATTGTGTGGCAGCATGTGCTTTTTAGCTGTCTGTTTGGTTAACCTATTGTACGCAAATCTGATATCGATGCAGCTATATGAAACATTCGAGATGCACAAAGTCGCAAGGAACGTATCTGCATATCTGCATGTTGTGGTTATTAAATTTTAGATCGTTGTTTTCCCCTTGCTTGGTTGCAGGAGTAATTACTTGTTGGCATTAGGAGTGTCGACAAGGTAGGAAATTCAGTAGAGTGACACGATTAGTATGTGTATTCTTTGTGTTTGGCGATACGAAAATCCATTTTGTATCTCAGATCTGAAAGATTGAAACATCGGCTAGACGGATTCATATCCTGTGCTGTAAACTCTCCCCTAATCATATGATCAAACTTGGATGGTCAAAGATAGCTGCTACAAGAATCACTAATATCGTACCTCAAGTTTTTAAAATCCAAAGTACTGTTTGCAACAGCGAACATCAATTAGCTAACTAAGCCAACTCTAGCTACTTAAGTTATTTTTGCCATATCAGTTATACTATCTCATTACTTCTAAATTACTTTTTAGATAGAATTTGTTCCCTGTGTGGATAATGTTTTCGCTTGGAACTTTGGTTACATAATGGACTGCTCACTGTAAAAAAAATTATGATCATTAATGAGTTAGAACAATTTCTGTACGTTGTAGATCATGAGGTGTACCTTATAGATCAGGAGGATATCTCTTCATTAGATACATACAATGCTCCTTCACTTATTATAGATGATCCAACCACAAGAACTCATACACGACAATTAAAGTTAGAGGTGAGTTTATTCACACATGTTTTTTTCCATTGAGAATAGATTCCTATCTAATAACTTTATCATGATTAGTAATATTGGAAATGGTCAAAGCAAGCATGAATAAAGACTTAAAATGCTCAAGGCACGTTGAACCCCGAAGGAGATTCATTTTAACTCAGAGTCGAGTTGCCCCAGGTTCCAAGAGCAATCCGCACTAAAACGGACGCCCAGATCACATACGAGATCCGTTTTGAACGTTATAAATATGGATATAAAGCTAAGAAGAATGACACCAATCTCATATCCAAATTTGACCGTCATCGAGAATCATTAAAACAAGATGACATCCAAAAACTGCTTTGGTGCTGCGACACTATCTTTTGACCTTTGTGCCGTGTATCTTTTATATACCCATTAATATTAGGATTTGCCCTCTAAGTACGTCCTAACTTTTATATGAACAGTAGCCACCATCATTACTCAGGTTTTGATTAGATTAATCTGTTCTAAATAAATTTTACCGCTAGACGGTTTGTGAGATTCCAACTTTGTGAATTCAATTCAGATTTCACATCTGTGTTGCATTCTTACTTGTTCTTACATACAAATATTCTTTGATTCGTTTGTAGGGATTAGCCTTTTTGACAAGGTCAACCGAGTGTTGCACGGTTGATAACCATAGGAGAAGTGGTGATTGCAGGATTCAAATCATGTTGATTTGAGGCCAGATCGATTGTGTGTCGCATCTCCACCAAATAGAGAGTTACCAAGACCTGACAGAAGATCGAGAACTATGCACACATAAGTGGTAATCAAAGCTTAAGTATACTGTCAAGTTCACATCTATCTTTGTTTATTTTGCATCCATCCTATCGTCCATACAAAAGCCGCTAAAAAATAGTAGATTGGTAGGTTTCTCCTATCTGAACCGTGTTTAACTTTTGTATAATTTTAATTTAGAGTTCGCAGTGTTGAATTTTTATCCTTAGTTCGGTTTTTGGTTGCTGGTTTTTCAAGGTCTTTTTGCATCCAGTTATTTTCCTTCATCTTTCATCGATTGTGTCATTCATATCTGTTATCGTGTCACATATGTTATTTGTTCTTTTGCATAAATTTTATCCCACCCAACCAACCCACATTTTGACCACAAACAGATCTATCTTTCATAATCCACCTTTCCATAATTCTCATTGCTGAATTATCCACAAAATCACTACCCAATTGCATCTCGATTGCATTAGCACCTTCCAAAAATATACCCCGCGCATTCTTCACTAAACTGGCATAACTTTTGCGTACGGACTCAGAATCGAGCGAATGTTTTTTCAAATTCTCATAAATGAAAAGACACATTTGGCTCTCCTCGCTTCATTAGGTCTGAAAAGACACATTTGGTTGACCAGCAACTAGAACTACAAACTTTGGAACACTTATTAAGCATTACTATCTATTATAGAATCGTGTTCCACTAATCATTGTTGTCAGCCTTCCAAGCTCTACATATCCAACTCTCATCGACACAGTATTTGACTCTGCAATTGTGGAACCACAACTTTCTAATTTCTTCTGCCACCGTTTGAACCGTTCTTTGCATTACTATTAAGAACTATGTAAGAAATTGGTAAGATATTTCTTTTTGCAGATCTTCTATCACACATCCCACAGTAGTGTACAGATAATACTCTGCTTTGCTTCTTTGTTGTTTTCTAACTATGGCATGAGGTGATAAGTCTGAATCTAGCAATTCTCCTAAAGACTTTGCTGATTGTGTTTGTCAAACTCAACTTGACAACACTCTAATTGCTTCGGTCAAATGACGAATGAGCAATTTCAGACGATGAACAAGCAATTCTAGACAATGAACTAGCAATTCGAGCGTCTCACCGCTCATTTGACAACTCTTGAGAGATGTCAATCACAGAGGGAGAAAGTTCATAACATGGACAACTCTAAGAACGACGGTGACCACTATAGAGCACAACAGGACAATAGATTTCAGAATCGTTTTCGCCATAACCGCCAAGGTATGGGATATAATAAAAATTGTGCTGGTTATAAACCTTTTGCTAAGATTAAGTCTACCATAGCACCCTTCTCTGGTACTTATGATGCTGAAGCGGGGAGATGATCGTAGAGCAAAAATTTAATTCTCACTTAGTTCCTAAAATTCATACTGTTAGAAAAGTCACTAGTGAGTTTAGAGATTTTACTTTACTTTGGTGGATTGAACTTTGCCAGTCACACTTACAACTTGATAATTGGAAACGATTGAAAGCTGCTATGCGTAACTTTTTTGTTGCCCCTTCCTATAAAAGAGAATTGCGTAAAAAACTGTAACGCTTAGAAAAAGATGATAAATCTGTTTAAGATTACAATGTTGAATTACAAAAAAGTATGATGCGTTGTGGGATGGAGGAGGACATTAAGAATACTATATTTGTCATTTTTATGGCCGGTTGTATCGTGAACTTTAGGACATTATAGATTATAAAGAATATAATACTATCGACCAGTTGTTCCACCTCGCTATGCTGGTAGAAAAAAGAATTGCAGGAACATCAACTACAGAACAGTAGCCGTACATACACTCCACGCGTAACTGTCGTCATTACTCAGGTTTTGATTAAATTAATCTATTTTAAAATAGTTTCACCACTAGACCGTTTGTGAGATTCCAACTTTATGAATCCAATTCGAATTTCACATCTATATTGTATTCTTTCTTGTTTTTGCTTGTGTTATTTGATTCGCTTGCAGGAACTAACTTTCTTGGCGGGGTCAACCGGATGTTGCATGGTTGATAATCATAGGACAAGTGATACTGCGATTGTGGGGTTTGAATCATTTTGATTTAAGGTCGAATCCATTGTGTCTCGCATCTTCACTAAATTAAAAGTTACCACGATTTGACGGAAGGTCAGTTATCATAATTTGACGGAAGGTCAGGAACCTATATATATCTGTAGTCACCTTATTCCCACGTGTCATGTTTATTATGACACGATGAGGGACAGGTTAGTATTTCACAAGTTCCGTGTTATCTGGTCGTTGAAAAATCCTTGAATACCCATTTTCATGTTGGTTAAGATAATTCGCTGGAGGTATTCTTGATTGGATTCTTCGCGACCTGTTCTTCAATTTCTAGTGTGGCACCAGGTGTTTTTTAGCTATATATTTGGTTGCACAACATATTGCATGCAAATCTAATCCCCATGCTGCTATATGAAACTTTTGGGTCAGACAAAATCGCAAGGTATTTGTGTATCTGCTGTGGTTATATTTATGAAAACATAAAAACAAACAAATCATGCTCAAAATATTTTAAATAATAAAACATTAATTAAATGAATAATATTTTCATAATTTTTTTAGTAAGGAAAATGGTAAAACGTAATGCATAAAAGTCTAAACTAATACTTATTTTAGAACAGAGGATGCACTCCTATAATTGAACTAAGTGACGTTTTCTACACTCTCGATTGACCTGATAAGGATTATTATAAGGACAAAAAGAAAAATTGATAGCACGCTATTGCATATCTCGATTGACATGATAATGGACAGAGTGGGCATGCATTTTCTAATTTTATGTTCCATTGAGAGAACGGAATCAAAACAACCATAATACTAGTAGGCTTCGATTTTATAAATAAAAATAAATTGTTTTAAGGCACACATTAAAATCTAGTTAAAATAAAAAACTTTTATCTGGAGTGGGTTGATGTGCGAAAGATACTTAAAGTTAGAGAACGTCAGCAGGGATCTGATTTCGGAAACGAAGCTGGCCCAGAATGAACCACATGCCGTCCCGATACGAAGCTGGTCGAAAATGAACCACATGCCATCGAGGGGGACAGACAAGGGGATATGAGAAAGAAGGTAACTGCAAGTCGCTGCCGGCATGTCTCTCTGACGAGTGGAGCAGTTCGTGCGGCAGTAACCGACAAGACTGACCAGTCGGGGTGACTGTGGGTGCGGGAGCGGGAGCAGGAGCAGGAGCGCCGAGCTAGCCGACTTATTGCCGATGCATCATCATCATTCATCAGGATTCACGCACGAATGGATCCGGTGCACAAGAGGAATCTGAAATCGCGCCGCACCGCGCCGTCCTGCTTGGAGCCGGCCAGCTGGTGAACCTTGATGACGCCGCACCTGCAAAAGTTGTCTCCCGTGCGACATATGGCCGTGTTCATGCTCAGAGCATAGCCTCTTATATATAGGCACCCTCAGGGTGGCGGCGGAGGAGATGCGTCGGATCGGGCTATGTCTAGGAGGCCGGTCAAGATGGGACGGCACGTGCCTGCGCGTGCGCGCATGCATCCATTGGGGCCCAGGCTATTTGCAGCGGCGCAGTTAAAAGCTTTTGGGCCCTCTGGACCATGAGATCTGACGGAGAAGCACCTTAGCCCCGACGTGCTGTGATCGCCGGTGTGCCGGTGAAAGCGAAGAAGATTCCCCCTTTTGTTTCCCAGATGTCAGGCTTAGCCAGAGTCAGTATTCTCAGGGAGACCGATGTTACGAGGGAGGTACCGATTAACTAGCAGCGGCATTACTCGAGAGAATCATGCCGTGGTTTGGAGGAAGATCTGCTGGATCGAACCACAATGGTCGGCGTTGAAGAATCTGTGGGTGTGTTTGAATTGCTGTCTTTGCTTACCTTTCCAAATTTTAGTGGAGCCCTTTTAGAATAGACCAACCAGGTAACACAAATTTGATCTGAGCTGTTCATTTTGAATTAAAGAAAATAATTACGAAATTAAAAAAATAAAATCCATTTCACCGGCAACTTCTGTAATACTTGCATCTTCCGATTCCCTTCCTTCCCCGTGTTGAGTTTCCTTGCCGTGATTTTCGTCGACAATAGCGTCCCAAGATTATACAAGTCTTGTGTTTTTTTTGTTTTGGGGGGGGGGGGGGGGGGGGGGGGG
>BCLH01000498.1:47126-60627 GCA_001602315.1 Zoysia pacifica | reverse complement strand
CCACGCTACATGCTAACTTTTCAAAAATATGATATGCCTATGTTTCCAAAAGTATCAAATGAGATTAATTTCAAAAATAAAAGAGCCAAAACCCTGTTACTTTCTAAAAATGTGGCATGCGTCGGTTTCCAAAACAACAAATGCTTTCCAAATTAGGAAGATATACTAATTAATAATTATTTTAGAACATTCACCTCTAAAAGATAAAAGACTAGTAAGACTAATTTATGCATCGAGAGTCGTGTAAATGGATGGTCCACGATAGTTCGGGTCTATATTAAAATCTGCCTTTTAAGTATACCTTTAAAGATTGGCCATCATCTGCTTTAAGTCCAAAGTTTGGTGATGAGCGCAAGAAATTGGCAACACCAACTATCAGTACACATCAGCGCGGGCATTCCGCACTCACGTTTTGGCCCCGTTTGGAACAGCTTTTCTCCACCACACTTTCCACAAAAACTAACTTACAAGCGAAGCAGCTTTTATCCAACACGAATGCAGGAAGAAGCTAGGCGTTTGGGCTCCTCGCTTCACCTCATAGCTGTTCGAGACGGGAACCAAGGCGCCGAGGCGAGCTAGCTCGGGTGCCGCCACCGCGGCTGGGCTGGGCATGGCAGCAGACGTTGTCGTCGAGGTGGGGACGGCGTGGAGGTTGCGGGCTCAAGCACAACCATGGCGGCCGGGGTGGGCACGGCAACATAACAGGGCGCAAAGATGCGGAAGAAGGGATGTGGCGCGGAGCTCTTGTCGTGGATCGAGACAGTGACGAAGCTGATCTTGTCGTGGTGGAGACGGGTGGGGACGAAGGGGCAGTAGCGGCGCTCGTCATGAAGCATGGCCTTGTCTTCCAACCGCCCGACGCCTGCAGGGTGCGGGCGCGCGGCCGAAGGCAGGGGACTGGAGGTGGAGGCAGGTAGATAGGCCTGGGAGAGTGTGCACGGGCGGGGGCTGAGATGGGGATAGGTTCTGTGGAGGCTGCGTGATAGTCGATTTGGCGTTACAGGTATACAACAGCGTCTAAAAAAAATCTCGTCTGACGGAAGCCGATTCGGAAGCGCGCCGTTTGGCGACGTTGCCAGATTATTTCCGATGGAAGCTGAGCAAAAGCGATTCCAAAAGCGATAAATTGGCCAACCAAAGTTGCATGCACGAGGTGGCGGTGTGCAATTGGTTGCACATCTTTTTAAACTCTCAGGTTAACAAATTTGGTTATACTATAATTTATAAAATGTGTACCAGATTTATAAAATATTTGTATTATAATACTCATTGTAATTAGTTTTTCAAAATAATATAAACTCCACATGTCAGTAATATTTAACAAATATTGATAAGGTAGTAATTCAAACATCATTTTGTTTCACCATTACTTTGAATTCGAGTTGCCAACAACTTGGTAAACCAAATTTTGATGTGGCTCACGAAGGTTATGAACCAAACAACCTCTAGATCTTTTTTTAAAGATATTTTCGGACATGGTGGTGCTCTGGCACGCGATTCAGCACGCTGATGCGCCCTGATGATTTGATTGGGCATTAGACGTCGGTTTGGTCCAGATTGAGACGTTTTTTTTTTACTTTGGCTGTAGAAATGTATGCTTCCTCATCCTAAATAAGTGTTTTTTACTTTTAAAATCACATTTGATTATTCATCTTATTTAAATTTTTTTTATAATATTTTTTTTGTGAATTGTTGTATTATTATAAATACTTCAGGCATGACTTGTATGTTATATTTGTATAACTTTTTTTAATAAGTTGAATGATCAGATGAAATGTTCAAAAGTTAAAAAAAATTGGCACTTAGAAGCCACGCGCTTTCCGAGACACAGACTCCGATGAACATCTATTCATTGCAATTTTTGTTTAATTAGTGAAAGAAACCTGTCTTGTTCCGTCCACTTGGTAGAAGGCAAGGTTTTATATTCATCGATTCCTCATTGACGGGAAGGCTGGTCGTTGCTGAGCGAAACCAAGCCACGTCAAAAGGACAGTGAGGGCCTGGATGTCGTTCCTCCTCAAAAACAGGTTGGTTTTCAGCAATCACTCCATTATATATGGCTTGAGGTTTCATTATTGGGATAATTTGTTGTATATTTCACTATCAACATATCTAAGCTAACATGAGTTCCGTCGTTATAAAATGTCTAATTTGACCATTCACAGCTCTCAAATGCTACTATTAATTTCATAGGTGCCCATCAACAAATATCCACTGTATCCACTGAATATCAAAATTAATTCTACCACCTTGTTTGTAAATAAAGCTCCACATAATAAATCCTTGCTGAGCCGGGCATTTTTATGCCCCACGAAATTATTGGCTTTCGCACAAATTGAAACTGATATACTACGTCTGTTCTAAAATATAAGTATTTTTATATTTAAGATAAAATCAACCTTTTTAACTTTTATTAATAATATCTAGCAAATTACATAATTTTTAATGTAAAAATATACTCTATCCGTTCTTTAATTATTGTCACTGTTGACTTTTAAATTCAACTTTGACTATTTATTTTATTAAAAAAATTGGTAAATTTCATATAATTTGATTTATCATTAGAGTAATTTGAATCGCAACTTAAAATTTTACACATTTAAGCAAATTTTTTAAATAAGACAAATGGTCAAAGTTGATTGTAAAAAATAATAGCGACATTAATTTAAGAACAGAGTATTTTTTATGAAAGTTTATTTCGTGATGAATAAAAAAAATTTATATGACAAAATATTATTAATAGTCAAAATGATAAAGTGAGTAGAAGAAATTAAACCCGAGCGTGGTGAGCTCCCGCTGCTCAACGCACCAGCAGCAGTGAGGCATCAGCTATGCACCGCCTCAACCTAGGAAAGAGTTCGGCTCCCCTTATCATCTCCGTCAGTTCCGGTTCCTCGATCATCTTCGTTGTCTCTTCTCCAGAAACATAAGAGGGCATTAAAAGCAGGAGTAATTCTTAAAAGCAGCAGCTAGTGAACCGGATTTGAGCATGTCAGAACGACACTAGGAATCTCCAAACACAAAACAGAAAAATCAATCCATCCACGGATAGGTATCCACTTCTGGTCATCCAAGACAATATAGAGAAGTGACGAGAGAACCATAGCCGGCTCCGGTTCCACCTCGTGCACCAGCATCTTCACCGTAGCCACCACCAACACCACCACCGGCACCGCCTCCAAGACCTCCACCTCCACCTGTGCCACCGTCATACCCGCCACCTCCACCTGCGCTACCACCTCCACCGGCACTGCCACCAAACCCTCCACCTCCACCGGCACCACCGCCAAGACCACCACCTGCGCCTCCACCATATCCACCTCCTTCACCACCACCTAAGCCACCTCCACCACCAAGGCCGCCTCTGTTGCCTGCACCTCCACCAAATCCACTCCCTTTTCCGAACCCACCACCAAGCCTTTCACCGTGCCCAAAGCCACCGCCGAGCCCATCACCACCACCCCCGCCATACCCTCCACCTGGCCACCACCACCTCCACCTCCACCTCCACCGCTCTCGGTGCCCCAGCCTCAACCCCATCCATAACTCAAAGAAGAGGTTCTCATTCCGCGCCGACAGACGTGGTGCCCGCTTTGGCGGCCGCCCGCCCAGCTTCGCCGGCGGCCACCAAGCCAGCCTTCTGCCTGCCCCACGCCCCCCCCTCTCCCCCATGGCCTCGCCCTCGTCCTTGGAGCTCGCGGTTGGCTCTGTCGTTAGCCCGGAGAGAGGCTAGACTGGGGCTCCATCGATGACGCTGATGGCGCCCATGGCCTCCTCTCTTGTGCAGCAGGCTTTCACGCCGTTCCGTCTCCTCCTTCGGCCCCTCAGCAGCCGCCTGTGCCCCAGCCGTCTGAGGCGCCGCCCAAGCTCAAGTCCATCATCAGTCAACCCGGCACCAGCACCCAACGACCCGAGCAGATGCATGCACCTTCAAGTGGGCAGCTCGTCAAGTCACGTCGCAGGCGCCACGTCAACGTGGCCGGCCCTGCTGCCAAAGCTTTTCCCCAGCACAGGCAGCACTCGCCCTCCTCTCGAATCAAAGCTCTTTCCGCTGAGTTCAATGCTTTGTTCTGGGGCAAGTGCTTTCGTTGTCTAGCTTCAGACCACCGTCTTGTCCATTGCAGGGAGCCCCCACGCTGCATCGCTTGTTTCAACAGTGGCCACTTTGCTCGCCACTGCAAGTCGGAGAAGCAAGCAGCTGTCCCCCAACCAGCTCGCCCCACCGCTAAACCAAGCATTCGGCACCGCCTCACATTTCCCAGTTCTTCCGTCCACTCTCGCATCACTTTCCCGCAGCCCTCTTACGCCGACACCGTCAAGCAATCGTCTCCGGCCTCCACGGACATGGCTCGTAACCTGGCTCCCGTCGCGGGCCTGCCGGACGCGCGTCCTTCCTTCTTCCACACTTCAGTGGCTGCCACGGCCGCTATGTCAATGGAGTTCGACAAGCTGTGCAGCAAAGCCGTCGTCCTCAGGGCAGAAGACCGCAACTACCTTCCGTCTGTGAGTGAGCTGCGCTATGCCATGCACCGGCAATGGTGCATCCCTGAGGGGAACATCTCTGTCTCCCCTCATAGCCCAGAGGACTTCCTCGTCCCCTTCGACCTCCAAGAGCAACAGAAGCAGCGGTCAGAGTTGGTTTCGTCATTGTTCGTGACACCAATTTCCGCGTCCGTCCTTGGAGTCTAGAGGCGCACGCACGGCCGAGTTCCTGGTACTTCCAGGTCAAGGTGTTCATTGAGAACCTTCCGCTCCATGCTTGGTCGGCTGAGGGAGTGCGTCAAGTCCTCGGAGATGTTGTGTTGTTCAATCATATAGACGAGACCTCCTTGAAGGAGAAGTCGAAGATCTTTGGCTTCTATGGCTGGATGCGCAATCCAAACTCGCTGCCAAAGACAAAAATCTGTACTTTTTTCAAGAAGCACATCGGGCGTTCGCTGCCTGAGGGCGGAGTGGTGGAGCTGCTCGTGCACTTGGATCACTACTATGACTGGTCGCCGCGATCGCCGCGCACGCCCAGTTCCGGTTTCAGTGGAGTCCCTTCATCCATATCGTCGGGCTCCGGTGAGCCGATGGCGCTGGTGTATCAACAGTTCACCTGGTACCAGGGCTTGGTCGATGGCCGCCTACCGGCTTTGCGTCAGAGGGCGCATTTTCCAGCAGTGTGCCGTGTGTCGGTTCCTCCGAGCTTCCGTCGTGACGATCCGCCAGATGAGGGCCATCATCAACCTCCGCGCCAAGAATGGCGCCCGAAGCCTAGTAGTACCGGCGCATACCAGGGGAGTGCGTCGCAACATAGCTCGCAGTTCTCTCGTGGGCGGGGACGCTCGCCGCACGGGCGCAACCGCCGAGACAAACCGGGCCACGTCGAAGCTCGCTGCTCTCCCAGTCAAGTTCCATGCACAAACGTCGAGAAGCTGCCAGCTGGGCACGCCGAGGAGCTGCCAGCTGAGACCACCATCACCTCCGAAGCCATGAAGACCAAGGTTCACGGGTCCCCTACTCAGAAGGCAGCGCCGGTCCTGGAGAACCTTCCCGTTTCGTTGATGCATGCTTCCCAAGAGAGCTGTCAGGATGTCTGGCAGCACTGGAGTTGCCATTCGGGAGGAAGACAGGATCCTATGCTTGTTGAAGTAAACTGTTCTGCCAAGTTCTTTGCAGATTTGTCTCTGTCGCCTAACAGGGTATCGATAGAGCCCCTGGAGCAGCTGCAACCTGCTCCCCAGCGTGGACCAGAAGCAAGGCTGGCCGTGGGCCTTGAAGAGACCGAAGTTACTGGGCTAGCTTTTTCTCCACAGGTCCATGAGCCAGGTTCGTCGTTGGTTCAAGCTGATGACATGCACGTTGGGCCGGGCGCGTCCGCTGCCACTGACGAGCAGGCCCACCCCGTGGACGACGGGACTGATAATGGCTCCTCAGTAGCCCATGAGTTCTTAAATCAAATTTTACCGCTAGTCCTGGCTCCTGTTCTGCCCGTGCCACAACACAGACGTCCAGCAGGTCGTGTTCGTTCTGCTCCCGCGCCTCCTTCACACAAGAGTGCGCGCCAGGCGGCCAGGGCATCCATCGTCCCGGTTGCTCAGCGCGCTACGCATCGTCTTATCCGTGAGTTGGATCTTGTTGGCGCCGAGGAGTCTATTGGTGATGAGGCTATGAAGAAGTATCTCCTGCTCTACAAATCTGCTCTGTCAAAGCTGGCCATCACCGCCATTAGGGCTGTCGCTCAGCTATCCAACTGCCACCTCGACGAAGCCACGATGAACCTAGTGTCAGACGAGATGGCAGCTCAGGTTGATATGGCCTGATGATTTATGGGTCTTGGTAGTTCTCTCTGTTTCCAAATGTTAGCAATTCATCGTTGCTTTAGCTTGGTTGTGGGGATTACTCGTGTCCCCTGCTTGTGTCCGTGTGGTAGCTTGCTGGAGATCTATCTCGGGGGCTGCATGAAGTTCTCCGTTGCTGATGGCGTGTTTGTGTTTCGTTCAAGTGTCTTTGCTCTGTTATTCGCCGGGTTTACCAATGAGTAACAGTCTAACAGTGTTCAATTGGAATGTTCGTGGGTTAAACCTGCCGGCTCGAAGGGAAACTGTTCTCCAGATGTTGCAAGATTCCAAGCCGGCCATTGCGTGTCTCCAAGAAACAAAACTTCAGGCTGTTACTCCGACTCTGGCAAGAGATTTTCTGGGGGGGACCCTGACAGATTATCATTTCTTACCGGCAGATGGATTGCGAGGCGGAATTCTGGTTGCTTGGAATCCATCACTTATGGCAGTTTCAAATCCAGTCTATAAGGTTCACTCTCTCTCTCTCTCTCTAACTGTGAAGCCAGTTTCGTCAAATGCCTCTTTCTTTCTAACTGTGGTGCATGGCCCGTCTGAGGATGCTAATAAACCGAACTTTTTGCTGGAGCTTCAATCTCTGAAACCGGTTTTGCCAGAACCTTGGCTCTGTGTGGGAGACTTCAATCTTATTTATCAAGCGGCAGATAAGAATAATCTGAACCTAAACCGGCGTCTCATGGGGACTTTTCGCCGGGCACTTGATATCTGTGAGTTGTTTGAGCTCGCCCTGCAGAACAGGAAATTCACTTGGAGCAATGCCCGCGAAAATCCCACGCTTGGTAGGCTGGACAGGATGTTCTGCAATAAGGAGTGGGATATTTCTTTTTCAGGTTTCAGTGTGCATGCCTTGTCGTCCTCTATGTCAGATCACTGCCCGATCTTTCTCTGTCCACAACACAGCCCGAAGCCTCCTAGATGCTTCAAGTTTGAAACCTTCTGGACTAAAATTCCAGGTTTCCTTGAGGTGGTTCAAGCAGCCTGGAATTCAGATGTGCCAAGGTCCTCAGCACTCAATGTTTTGCACAACAAAATGCAGAAAACAACGAAAGCTCTCAAACATTGGAGTTCGTCTCTGTTCAGTGAAGCACGCATGTTGTTGCATATCTCCAATGAAGTTATCCTTCGATTGGATGCAACACAGGAAGACCGCCCACTTTCAGATGATGAGAAGCTACTCTGAAAGCTCGGGTCTTGGGCCTAGCAGCTATTGAGCGTTCTCGTCGACGGCAATGTTCTCGTATGGTTTGGCTCAAAGAAGGGGATGCCTGCACTCGGTTTTTTCATCTCAAGGCCAATGCCCGGAAGCGAAAGAACTATATCTCCTATCTCAAAAAAGATGACAACTCTTTGGTTTGGGCGCATGATGATAAAAGGGACATAGCTCAGTCCTTTTTTCAGGACGCTATGGGAGTCAAGCAACCTCGCCGACGTTCTATTGATCGGGATCAGTTGGAACTAAGGCAATTGCAGAGTGGTGGTCTGGACCTGCCTTTTACGGAGGAGGAGGTTTGGCAGGCAATTTGCCAATCTCCACCTGAAAAGGCACCGGGGCCTGATGGTTTCAATGGCACCTTTTGTCGAAGTGTTGGCACATCATAAAAAGTGATATTATGGCTGCTTTTCAATGTCTCTTTCATCTAAACACCACCGGGGCCTGATGGTTTCAATGGCACCTTCTGTCGAAGTGTTGGCACATCATAAAAAGTGATATTATGGCTGCTTTTCAATGTCTCTTTCATCTAAACACCGGTCCATTGCCTAAGCTCAACACTGCCTCTATTATTTTGCTGCCTAAGAAAGAAGTAGCTGAGTCGATGAAGGACTTCCGGCCTATCAGTTTGATTCACTCTTTCGCTAAGCTCTTCTCAAAGGTCCTTGCGTTGAGACAGTCTAAGGTTATGAATGGGTTGATCTCAGATTCTCAAAGTGCTTTTATTAAGACCCGTTGCATACAAGATAACTTCCTATATGTTAGGAATCTGGCAAGAGCGTACCATCGTTCATGCCGGCCAGCACTTCTAATTAAGATGGATATATCTCGGGCTTTTGACTCTGTCTCATGGGAATACTTGCTAGAGCTCCTGCAGAAACGTGGATTCCCGGCCCGTTGGAGGAATTGGATCTCATTGCTTCTTAATTCGGCATCTTCGTCAGTTTTGTTAAACGGTGATTCGGGTCCACGGATTTGGCATGAGCGGGGCCTTCGGCAGGGGGACCCATTGTCGCCACTCTTATTCCTGCTAGCCATTGATACTTTGCAAGAACTTTTTCAGCAGGCTACTGATGCAGGGCCTCCTCTCTCCTCTCCATGGCCGTTATGCCCGACAGAGACTCTCGCTCTATGCGGACGATGCGGTGATCTTCATCAACCCGACAAGACAGGATGTGGACAATACCTTGAATATCAGGCACTGGTTTGGGGAAGCAACGGGCCTGAAAATCAATGATTTCAAGGGCTCTGTTGCACCAATCCGTTGTGGTGGAATTGATCTTGACAGCATCCTCAGAAATTTCAGGACACCGTGTGAGCTTCCCCTTGACTTACCTGGGACTGCCACTTACTCTAGGGAGCTTGCGGTTGGTTCATCTTCAACCTATTCAAGACCGGGCTATGTCCAAGCTAGCAGGTTGGCAAGGCAAGCTTTTGAACTTGGGTGGTCGTAGAGTTTTAGTTCGCTCTGTGCTCAGTTCTATACCAACTTACTTACTTACTTCGATGAAGCCACCCAAGAAATTCATTCATGAGTTGGACAAGATCAGAAGGCGATTTCTGTGGGCGGGAGTGCAGCAGCTGCAAGGCGGGAAGTGTAAACTAAGTTGGGCACGGACATGTCGTCGGATCAACAGTGGTGGCCTGGGAATCACCAACCTGGAATGTTTTGGTCGTGCACTTTGTCTTCGGTGGCTTTGGTTTCAGTGGAAGGCACCGCACAAACCTTGGAATGGCACACCACTTCCTATTGACGCATCTGATGAGATGCTTTTTGCGGCTGCTACTTCGGTTACAGTTCACAATGGAAATCAAGTTGGTTGAACGGTCTCACTCCGGCGGCCCTGTTTCCTTCTTTATTTCAGCACTCCAAAAGAAAAAAACAGGACAGTGGCGGAAGCTTTACATGATGATTCTTGGATTCGTGATATTCACCATAATCTTACAACTGATCTGCTACATGAATATGTTCAGCTTTGGATTTTAGTGGATGCTATAAGTGTGAATCTCACCTCTGTTTTGGAAGATGATATCACTTGGATGCTTACTGCTTCGGGAGTGTACTCAGCGAAGTCCGCCTATGTTTTCCAGTTTGAAGGAAGCACACATTCTATCTTCCTAGAACGAGTGTGGAGCGTGTGGGCACCGGCTAAGTGCAAGTTTTTTGCTTGGTTACTGCTTCAGAACAGGATTTGGACCGCAGAACGTTTGCAACTTAGAGAATGGCCTAATCAGTATTTTTGTCCACTTTGCTACCGGAATCTTGAGTCAGCCTTCCACTTGTTCTCGGAATGCCCTTTTTCAAGGCAAGTTTGGCTTTCCCTGAGTGTCTGGACGGGTGCTCGCCGACTGAATCTGACGCGATGGACTGCCGCCTGGGACATTATGTCATGGTTCACAACAATGACAGATGGGTGCTCTTCGTCGCAGCTTAAAGGTCTTTGTTTTGTGATCATAGCAATCATTTGGCACCTGTGGAGGGAGCGCAATGCACGTGTTTTTGAAAACAAGCTGAAGCCGGTTCGTAGTCTGGTATCTGAGATCAAAGATGAGCTTCGTCTATGGCACTCGGCGAGTGCCAAGCATCTGTTGCAGGTTGTTCTGCTGTTTAGTGAGTAGTTGTCTTCTGTTTTTGCTTCGGTTGTTTTCCCAGATTTTCTAACCGGGTGTTGTTGCGCACTAAGTGCGCCTTTTGTACTTCTTGTAAATACTTCTGCTTCAAATTATATTTTAAAAAAGTACGTTAAAAAAAAAGTGACGAGAGGGAGGACGAATACATTGTTTGATGAGGACATCTTGATCACTTTCGTCGGTGTCAAACATTCACCATCACCCATAAATGATACTCTCTTCGTTCTTTAATTAATGTCTCATTGATTTTTAAATTTAACTTTAACCATTCATCTTATTCAATTTTTTTTGATAAAATTCATATATTTTGATATTTGATTTATCATTAGAGTTACTTGAATCACAATTTAAAATTTTACACATTCGAGCAATTTTTTTAATAAGACAAATGATCAAAGTTCATCGAAAAAGTCAATAGCGACATCAATTTAAGAGCTGAGGGAGTACAAATCGAAGACCAATTACATGAAGTAGAGCCAAGAAACTACAAGAACAGATAAATGCATTTCTAACTGATGTTGATGTTATTTTTTAGAATAGTAATGGGTTGAGAGACCTTAAAAAACATAAATTTATTTCAGATCTCACGAAAGAGCATAATTTAAATTTTATAGCCATTTCAGAAACTGGTAGGGTGAGTTTAGGCCAAATGTTCTAAAAAAACCTTTGTGCTGGGAAGGAATTTATTTGGCATAGCAAATCTCTAAGAGGCAGGTCTGGTGGTATACTTTTAGGGGTTGATCTTAGATATAGGGGCTATTAGTGAAGGAGACTTTTTTTTTTGTGAAATTTCATTTATATAATAAAAATGACAGTTTCAAATGGGCTCTGGTGGTCGTGTACGGTCCCGCTCAATCACATTTGAAAGAAAAATTTCTTGCCGAATTAGTCTCTATTTGTTCCCACGAGAGTCTTCCCCTTCTAATAGGGGTGACTATAATATATTAAGAAGCCCACTGAAAAAAATAATAACAATTATAATGATAGATGGCCCTTCATGTTTAATGCAATCATTGATAGGTTAAATCTTACGGAACTAGAGTTGATAGGGCGAAAATACACATGGACGAATAATTTGGCAAATCCTACGTACAAAAAATTAGATAGAATTTTAATGAGTACAGAATGGGAGCAAAAATTTCCGTTGTCCAATGTTCAAGCTAGGAATAGAGATGTATCTGACCGTACTCCATTACTTCTAAGTACGGGAGAAACATCATCATCATGTAACCCTCCTCAATTCAAATTTGAATTAGGCTGGTTACTTCGTGATGGTTTTGCTGACATGATTAAAGAGATATGGACATGCATGAGGGTTGAGGGTACTTCCCTTGGAAGATGGCAAAGTAAAATCAGAAAAGTGAGTCAATTTTTGAGAGGATGAGCCAAAAATGTAAGTGGACAATACAAGAAAGAAAAGAAGGAAATACTAAATAAGTTGGATGAATTAGACAAAAAATCAGAGATAACATTGATATCGCAAGAGGAGATAGATCTATAAAATTGTCTCAGTAATAGATTGGCTATGATGTTAAGAGAGGAAGAAATCAAGTGTTACCAAACAGCGAAAGTAAAAGATTTATTGTAAGGGGATTCCAATATTAAATATTTTCATCTAGTAGCCAATGGTAAACATTGGAAAACACGTATTTTTAGCTCCAACATGAGGGACAAATAATTGAAGGTGATGACGCTTTGAAAAAACATATCACATCATATTACAAGAATCTATTTGGATCACCATTAGGGAATAATTTCTCTATTGATGAGACTCGAATTGAAGATATCCCACAAGTTACGGAGCAGGAAAATGAAACATTAATCGAACAATTTACTGAAAAAGAGGTTAAAGAGGCGGTCTTCCAGATGGAATATAATAAAGCACCGGAACCCTATGGTTTTCCAATTGAGTTCTATCAAACTTTTCGGGAAACAATAAAAGGGGACTTAATGGCGTTATTCCAAGACTTTCATGATGGCATTTTACCATTGTATAGTCTAAACTTTGAAACGATCATTCTTTTACCTAAATGTAAGGAAGCAAGTAAGATTCAACAATATAGACCAATTTGCTTACTAGATGTAAGTTTTAAGATCTTTACCAAAGTGGCTACAAATAGTATAAATGGAGTAGCTCATAAAGTGATCAGTCCGACTCAAACGGCTTTCTTATCGGGAAAAAACATTATGGAAGGAATAGTAATAATGCATGAGACATTACATGAAATGCATAGAAAGAAGTTAAGTAGAGTAAGATTAAAAATAGATTTTGAAAAGGCGTATGACAAAGTGAATTGGAATTTTATGCAACAGACTTTGAGAATGAAAGGAGGGGGTATGGCATCATTTGTTAAAGGGGGGGCATGTAGGAATTAAAATTAACGACCAGATAGGCCCAAATTTTCAAACAAAGCAGGGGGTGAGGCAGGGGGATCCATTGTCACCTACATTGTTCAATATTGTAGTGGATATGCTTGCAATATTTATAAAACATGCAAAGTTGGCTGATCAAATCAGTGGCATCATCCCACATTTATTTGAGGATGGGCTGTCTATACTACAATACGCCGATGATACTATACTTTTTATGGATCATAATTTAGACCAAGCTAGAAATATGAAGTTACTATTATGTGCTTTCGAACAGCTGTCAGGTCTGAAAATAAATTTTCATAAAAGCAAATTATTTTGCTTTGGGCAAGCAAAAGAAGTTGAAGATCAGTATACACATCTATTCGGATTGAAGCAAGGATCGTTACCTTTTCCGTATTTGGGCATTCCGATGCACTACAAAAAATTGTGTAATGCAGATTGGAAGGTCATTGAGGAACGGATAGAAAGAAAATTGAGTAGATGGAAAGGGAAACACATGTCTATAGGGGGACGTTTGGTTTTGATTAATTCAGTTCTTACTAGCTTTATGATGTTTATGCTTTCATTTTTTGAAGTGCCGAAAGGTGTACCTGAAAAAAATAGAGTATTACAGATCAAGGTTCATTTGGAGAATGATAATTAAAAGAAAAAATATAGATTGACAAAATGGAGCATTATTTGCCAACCAAAAGATCAAGGGGGATTAGGTATTCAAAATATTGAAATCCAAAATCAATGTCTGTTGAGTAAATGGATTTTCAAACTCATAAATGAGAAGGGCACATGGCAGACCATGTTACGAAATAGGTATCTACAGAAACATACAACTGGTAAAGTAGAGAGAAAACCAGGTGATTCACACTTTTGGTCTGGTTTAATGAAAGTCAAAGATAAATTCCTAATTTTTGTTTCTTTCGAGTTGAATAAGGAAAACAAATAAGATTTT
>BCLH01000498.1:24412-47072 GCA_001602315.1 Zoysia pacifica | reverse complement strand
ATGGCAGGAATTAGTTTCGAAAATAGTCCATATTTAACTGAATACAAATGAGGATAGAATCATTTGGAAGTTGCATCAAAATGGAAAGTCTTCTGTTCACTCCATGTATCTTGCTATTATTAATAATGGGATTATAGAACAAAATAACGTATTATAAAAAATCAGATTACCGATCAAAATAAAATTTTCATGTGGTACTTATAAAGGGGTGGTATTAACCAAAGATAATCTAGCACATAGAAACTGGGATAGGTGTAAATTGTGTAATTCTTTGTATGGCGAATGAAACTATTGACCACCTTTTCTTTAGTTGTCATAATGCAAGATTTCTTTGGACTTTGGTTCATATTACCTTCGGATCAGTCCATCTTTAAATATAGAACATATGTTTGGTACGTTGTTAAATAATTTTGAGAAAAAGTTAAGACAACAGCTACTAGTCGGGGCATCGGTTTTATGCTGGGCAATATGGCTTAGTAGGAATGATGCTGTATTTGATAAGGCTCTAACAAAAACTTATATGCAAATACTTTACAAGGGAACTTATTGGCTCCGTTTTTGAGTCAGCTTGAAAAGACAGAAGAGGACAAGGAAACAATAAAGGTCGCTTGTCAGAGCTTAGAGACGGCGGTAATGCAGATCTTCGTCGACCGTGGATGGAGATTTAGCAATAGAATTTGCTTTCAATAATCTTTCATTATGGTTGTGTGATGTCTGGAATGTTCTTTGATTCTATTTTGAAGTTTGTAATAATGGGCTGCAGCTTCTGTTGAAGCAAAGGCCGGTACGCTGTTACCATTATCTAAAAGAAAATCTAAGTATGCTACATCGATATTACTTAGGTATAGCGATAAAGAAGTGGAAAAGGATTAACCAGCAGTGTTACAAGAAACTAACACAACTCATGATTTCAGAAGGCTACGCAGGTGCACGAGTACTTTCTAAAAAGCTTATCAAGTCTAGATTTTAACGCAAGAAACGACACCTCATTTGGACTTCCCGGTCAGGAGTTACAATTGATTTACTGAAGATTGCACAGAAGACCAAGAGTTGCACGAGACCTTTTCGGGAACTCATCATGGAGGCCTCTTCACCTACTATGTCTCTTCATTTTCTCTTAGTTTTCATACCTATCCAGGAGAGTTGTTCGTAGCATAAGTATCCCTTTGCTTTCAGCAAAAAGAAATTTTTGAAAGCATTGAAAAATAAAATACTTTGTTTAGCTGCGTGCTAACAATTTCAGAGAGTGATCTCTACCCCTTTGCTCTTGTTGTTTCCTCGTGGGATTATAGAAGCGGCTACATCTTTGGCTCCCAATTGGTACTCCTGGTCCTTTGATTTCCGGTTGTGTGGTTGGTTTCTTTGAGAGTGTGGTTGAGCGAATTGTTGATTCAGGTTGCCAGTAAAAGATGGTTTTTATTTCACTACTACAAAACGAGCATATGGTATCACTCAAAAAAATATAACAACATGATTATGACCCGACACTGTTGTGGTCGCAACACTGTCAGACTCAAGTGACATCATTCTACAAAACAACACTATTGGCTAACATTGTTCAATTATGTCGGTCACAGTAGACGTCATGAGGAACCGAGACTACAGAACACGACACCAGTGTCGGTTATTGTTTACTTCATCCACATCCGACACTAGAATGAAATACTATAGTATAGGACAAACACGATCTAATAAAAACCGACACTGATAATGAACCTATCAGTGTCGGTAGTCCGGACGTCAAGAATAACCGAAACTAGTATCTTTAATAGTATTGGTTTTTGGTGCTATAGGTCAGGACGACATAGCTATCTCATGTATTATATATATAATAAAAAAGAAAGAAAGTACAACAATATGTCTAGATTACACATTGCTGGCTGTGAAATGTACAATCTGAACATACAAATTACATGCTCCCTCGACAAACGACAGAAAGCCAGATCTTATAAATAGGTCAACACTTGCAAGAATAGGTGAGGTGGGACTAAAGTACAATGAGCAATAGTGTCAGTAAAGTATGAAGTAAGCATAAACTGACATAAACATAACCATTGTACTACCTCCGTTCCAAAATACTCTACCAAAGTATTTATTAAATTAAAAAACCTATCACTATACATGTCTCTTATTATATTTAACTTGCGGTAAAATTTTTTAATAAAATTACAGAACCTGAAACACTCTTATAATATTTAACTTTTACTATTATTATTTATAAAATGATATAATATCTAATATAAATTTACGTAACTTATTTTTACTATATAATAAAAAAGAAGAATGTACAACGATATGACCAGGTTCGCACCGGAGATTATGCAGGTTATGCGCAACCTCCACTGCCAACCTGCCATGCAGTTTACACGCTTTTTCGTTTATGGATAGACAACCAAAGCTTATAAGTTGGTAGACACTACCAGCATAGATGAGGTGGGACTAAAGTTACGTCATGTATTAGTGTCAGGCACGTATGACATCAGCGGAAACTGACATTACAATGAATTATAGTGTCGCTTCTCTATGACGTCAGCTAGTGTCGCTTCTCTATGACGTCAGCGGAAACCGATATTACGACGAGCAATAGTGTCGGTCATATATTGCGTCAGTAGAAACCGATATTAAAAGGAGAAACCGACTTTGCAACAGAGATTCACTTTTAACTTGTACTAATAATATTTA
The DNA here is from genome assembly GCA_001602315.1 of Zoysia pacifica. Lineage (NCBI taxonomy): Eukaryota > Viridiplantae > Streptophyta > Magnoliopsida > Poales > Poaceae > Zoysia > Zoysia pacifica. The sequence continues at coordinate 44,390 of BCLH01000498.1, read as the reverse complement.
TAAATTTACATAACTTGCAAACATAATATTTATAAAAATATAAAATTACTACTACTACTTATAATAACTACTCTTCCATGTTTGAGTCCTCTATGTCGAAGTCCTCTTCATGCTCCTCTTTCTCCTCCTCTTGAACAGGTGACTTGGCCACCTCGGTGAAGAAGCGTTTGATGGTCGCCTCTGCCTCCCTGGTCGCCGCGTCGCGATGGGATGTCAGTTGATCTAGGGTGTCGAAGGGGAAGTCAGTTTGCCATACCTTTACCATAGACAGTATGCAGTCCGCAACTGCCTGTGCCAGGTCACGGCGCTCCGACTCCATCTTTTCAGGGAGCCAACTCAGCATCCCTTCCAGAGGAGCCATGGCGTGGAGAAATTGGGCAGGAGACCCCCCCTGGCCTAAAGGGAGCTCCAGAAGACCCAGCTTCAGATTCATCACAGTACTATTAATCTTCTTGAAGATGTTTGATGTTATGTCAGTTTGAAGCCGGAGGGACACCCGCATATCATCAAGATCTTGGCGAAGCTTAACAAATCGTGCCTCCGATTCCTCAAGCTTGCCGCTCCAGCTCCTGCACTTTCTAGGATGCCATGATGGTTCGAAAGAGATGTAGAAGATGAGATGGAGAACACGAGACCGAGGAGTGCTGTTGCGACCCCTTTTATAGCCCTTGGGTTAACTCCTCACCTTTCGATGCTCTAGTTTCCACTGAGCGTTTCACATTCCGATGCTCCAGTTGCATTCTTCTAGTGGGACTGAGCAATGGGCAACGAGGATGACCAGGAGAGCGAGCGAGAATGGAGAGGATGCCGGCACGCTGGGATAGAAGAAGAAAGGGGAAGGGCAATTTCGGTACAAACAAAAATTAGCAATAGTGTCGGTCATGTATGACGTCAGCGAAAACCGATATTACAAATGGTAATAGTGTCGGTCGTGTAGGAAGTCAGCGGAAACCAACATTACAATTGGCAATAGTGTCAGTCAAATATATTGATGTCATCTTTGAGCGACATTACAGTAGTGCCAATTAACATATCTCAGAATCTTCGATGATCACATGTTGATCATTACAAAATAAAAATATCATTAAAAATTATAGTAGTGATATTTTACAAAAATTTTTCAAATACATGTCTTCAAGAGGGTTGACAGAGCCTAGAACAACAAGGGCCGCGTCTATCTGCTACTCAACGATGGCGACGTTCTTAGAGGCCGATGCCTATCCCTCGTCTGCCTCTGCTAGCGCCCGAAAGGGAACGCGAAGATTAAGTACAAGATGTAGACTAAAAGAGTAGAAATGTCATGATGCCAGTATTGCAAGGGCAAGTGAAGCTAGATCTGGACGTTGTGGATGAGCGTCCGCATGCTCTTCACTTTGCGTCAGCCACCGCAAGGTGAGGAGTATGCATATGCTCATCAACAACGTTCAGATCTAGCATGCGTCGCCCTTGCACTTTTGGTATCATGATATTTTTATTCTTCTAACCTATATCTTGTGCTTATCTTTACGCTCTCTTCTGGACGTCCGAGCCAGACGAGTTACGTACCGGCCTTTGAGAATGTCGTTGCCATTGAGCAGCAGGTAGACGCGGCCTCTGCCGTTTCAGGCTCTGTCAACTCTGTTGACAGAGATTACAGGACACCAAACTTGAGAATGAGTCTTGAACTAATTGTCATAAACCCTAATCCATAAACCCTAATAACTTGATCTAACAAACCTGCATCAAAAGAGAATAACAGATCCAGTAAACAAATGATGTTGCAAATAGATCTGACAAGCGAAATACAGAATTTGTATATGCTCGTCAGGCTACCCGTGTGCGACTGGGCATCATAAGTAACAATCGAAGAAGGACCATGCGTGCGGCGTGACAGGAGGAAGAGGAGCGGCGGTGGTTTGAGAGAGGAGGAGGGGCAGCGTGCGGCTGCTGAGGGGCAGCGGTGTGCTGACGGATGAGAAGCAAGGGGGCGGGATACTTATATATAGGTGAGAATGACTAGGGTTTAGTTAGTAGTTTCGGTCGGTTTGACATCACAAATAACAGACATTACATGGACAACAGTGTTAGTAATTTACAACCAGTGTCGGTAGCTGCCTGACCGAAATTACAATATCACTCATTAAACATAACTTCAAACATTTCAATGCTTTTAAGCACAAAAGTTCCATTACTTTGTACAATGTTTTCTAGTAGATGATAAGCATTCTTATTTAATTTTAGAACATATTTTTTTAGAAATTTTGTAATCACTTTCAACCTACATTCAACATACTCTTGTACTCATAACGTATAGTGCCATATGATTGGTAACCTATAATTCCATTTGAATTAAAAATTTCATGAAAAGACTCAAAAAATTCAAACAAAAATTTGACAGGTTACTTACACAATGCAATTTAGTAAAATCAAATTGAAGATCAAAATTCATTATATACGTCGAGAAAAAATATTTAAAAAATTGTTAAACTTATTAACAGTGTCGGGCAAGCTGAAATCAACAGCGACCGACATTGCATGGACAACAATGTCGGTCTTTTACTTTTGTAGTGTCGGTTGCAATGATCGAAATTACAACGTCACTTTGCAAACATAACTTAAATTATTTCAAATTTTTTACGCGCCAAATGTTCCACTATCTTGTACAATGTTTTCTAGACGATAAGCATTACTATTTCAATATAGAACATTTTTTATAAACTTTATAATCACTATCGACCAACATTCAATATTTTTTTGTACTCATAACGTATAGTGCCATATGATTGGAAACCAATATTTCCATTTGAACTAAAAATTTCAATGAAAAGACTCAAAAACATTCAAACAGAAATTTGACAGGTTACTTACACAATGCAATTTAGTAAAATCAAATTGAAGATCAAAATTCATTATGTACGTCAAGAAAAAATATTAAAAAAATTGTTAAACTTATTAACAGTGTCGAGCAAGCTGAAATCAGCAGCGATCGACATTACAAGGACAACAGTGTCAGTCTTTTACTTTTGTAGTGTTGGTTGCAATGACCGAAATTACAACGTCACTCAGCAAACATAACTTAAATTATTTCAAATTTTTTTACCCGCCAAATGTTCCATTATCTTGTACAATGTTTTCTAGATGATAAGCATTACTATTTCATTATAGAACATTTTTTTATAAATTTTGGAATCACTTTTGACCGACATTCAACATTTTTCTGTACTCATAACGTATAGTGCCATAATTGGTAACCTATACTTCTATTTGAACTAAAAATTTCATGAAAAGACTCAAAAAAATTCAAACAAAAATTTGACAGGTTCCTTACACAATGCAATTTACTCGAGAAAAATAACATTTAAGAAATTGTTAATCCTATTAGCCATTTTTGTAGTGTCAATTATTGTGACGTCACTGCATCCGATATTGTTACTCTTACTATATAAGCGGGCCTTGTCGCTTCGTTCCACACTAAACCTGGTAGCGTTTTCATTTCTCGTGCGACGCTGTTACGCTGCCAAAATGTTTCGAACCCTAAACCCGCTGCCACTGCTCCCCTCGCTGCTACTTTGGCATCGGCCGCAGCTAGTCGATCGACCTCCTTGGCTCTGGTACCGATCACGGCTATGCGTCGTCCTCTGACGTTTGGCTGCGCGTTCACCTCCGACCTCAGCACCCATGTGTTTTCTGCTACGGCTCCGGTCTCCCGGCCAGCGTCTCCTCTCCCCCTCACCCACCCCAGAACCCTAGTGTAAGTACCCTCACCCATTCTTTCTCGGTAAGCCGCCTCCCCTCCCCTATTCTGACAATCTGCAAATTGTAAGTCGCATCCCCTCCCACCATTGTTCCTCTCAATTCTTGTTGCTTCGAAATGCTATATGACATTTTTATGTATATATATATTATTGTTTAATTTATGGATACATTGTAAGACCTTCTTTGGCAGAAAGGTAAAATTGCTGATTTACATGTTTCTCCTGTGAATTCGATCAGATTCCTGTGAAATTCTTGTGTGAATCCTGTGAAATTGCTGAATGAATAACAATGTCGGTTTGATGACGTCAGCGATCAACACTGTTATCGTATAGTGTCGGTATTGCTGACATCATCTTTGACCGACACTACTTTGATTGACTCTAATATATATGACACATGTCCTAAATTCTCTTATATATAAAAAGGTTGCTATTGCTATATGACCTTAGAGTGTTGGAAGGCTATTAAATTGGCAATCCGAACTGAGAGCAAAAGTCTTTCTATTCTATACCCTCTTCTTTTCAATATCCATTCAGATGCAATAATATATATTTTCTATTTTTTAGTACACAATCTCTACACTGGAGGAAGTTGGTGCATTGACACCTGTGGCTTCTTCTCTCAAAAGCTCAAGTAGCTCATCTTTTGAATAACCTTCCCCTCCCTATCCTCTGTGCGTAAAAAGGCAGTGCCAGCCGCAAGAAGACCCCGATTACAATCCAACCGATGAGGTATTTGATAGTCAAATTAACACTGTTCATTTTAACTCAAACGGCAATGTCTTATATAACTCTATCTTTCGTAGCATATTCCTGCTCAAAGCACTAGACGACTTAATTTCACTGAGGAAGAAGAAGCGACAGTGCCGACTGAGGACAAAACCGTCCTCACATCATCCACTTCACAGAAGACACAAAAGGGTGGTTCCAGGAAAGGCAACAAGCTACATGCTAAAATTTTTGCTGTAGAAGCTGTCGACCAATGTGGTTCACCTGTGGAGCCAGAAGGAATCAACGCAAAATGGTGCAATGATTGTGGTGTCTTAGTAAGAGAAAAAGTTAGAATTACATTTCATGACTGGCGTAGTGTCTCGAAAGAAAGAAAAAAGAATGAATTGTGGGACAACTTGTGCGCAAACTACCATTTCCCCACATATTGACTTCACGGTGCAAAAAAGGCTTCTCTCTACACAATGGGAAGATGCCTTCGAATATTTAGGATGAACTATAATAAGGAATATGTTCGAAAGGACACCATTCAACAAGTTCGGTTTCATCACACCTGATGACTCAAAAGCATTTGTTGAGAAGATGGCAGCTGAAAATGCTATAAAGAGTAGCAAGTCTTCTAAGGAACTGAATAAAAAAAACAAGATGCATCCTAAACTTAAAAAGTGGAGGCTAAAAGAACAACAGGATCGAGAAGCTGGGATATCGGACCCACTAAACTGGGTCTTGGGTCGATCCAAGTCAACTGATTATGGGCAATTGATTCTTAAAAGCTCAGATATTAGTGAAGTGGTACAAAAAGCCAAGTAGCTAGCTACAAAGGAGAAGGAAGGCACCTTTAAGCCAAAGAGGGAAAGAGACCAGCTTACTGTTGCCCTTGGAAACGAAAAACATCGAGGTCTTACACAAGCCGTCTCTTTAATGGCTGCGTAGAAATTAGGGGTCCCAGATGACGCGAGCAGCTACAAGAATCATGATCCACCCAACAAAGAGAATGAACACGAGAAGTGCAAAGAAAACTTCATCCAATTCCTCAAAGAAAATCCATAGTTCGTCCAACCATTTGATGTACCAGATGTTCGAATCAGTGTCAACGACAATATCGAGACTACTCCAACTACTGAAAACCTGCCTCTAAGCAGCCATGGGTCCACGTCTGAATTGGCCACTAAGTACCCAGTGGATGATATAATCGAGAATAGTTCTTGCTCATTGAATATTGCTCTTGGCAGAAAAAGATGCATCAAGGTTGTAGAAGGCATTGCAATGCCTGGTTGTACATTTCATAATGTATCTATTCCACCAGAGTGTGCCAAGGTGCAATTAATCAAGGTAGTAGATGACAAGTATCTTAATTTTGGTCTCGATTATCCTGACGAGGAAGAGGGGATCTAGGAGATGTCGTTAATAATTTCGTCCTTTGGCACCGACGAGACATTGTTTTACAATCTGCGGTTAAAACGACACTCGTGTCTCGACCTACTCCAGCACTTTCGCCTCGGTATTCTCCAACAGAAGAGAATGAAGTTGCTGGTGCTGAGGAGCCTCTCACGGGCTCCCCTCTGCCCCTGAGAGACATGAGAATGAGGTGCTGATGCTGAGAAGCGTATCATGGACCCCCCTCCGCCTCCCGAGAGACATGAGCATGAGGCTACTGCTGCTGAGGGGCATATCATGGACCCCCCTCCGCCTCTCGAGACACATAAAGACGAGGGTGTTGCTGAGAAGCCTATTGATGACCTCCCTACGTCTTAACCGCCACGTGTTAAAGACTCAACATCCAGCAAGAGTATAGGTCAGCACCTCCTATTAACTAGTATGCTAACCGCTAAAGTGTAGAACACACATTAATATTTTCTTTTACAGTTCAAACGTTCCTCAAGGTTATGAAAGAACCATATACACCTATGAGAAAAAAGAACTGGTGGAGCACACGCCCCTGGTGCCTGAGGGTCTTTCTGAAGGATTTTGGGATCTTATAGAGGATGATTTTTCTTAGTTCGAACATGGCAGACCCCTATTACTGAGCCGTATGTTCAATGAGAAGGACTGGATGATGCGTAGATTTCACGGGTGGTACTTAAAAGCATGTTCTAAAGGTGTTCAGTTTATCCAAGCTAAGATTTCTGGGGAACTTTTTAGCACTGTGCCAATAGATCTAAATGTGCCATTTAAAGACATACATGCCCTCTATCGACTTCAGAGATTGGACACCACTCTCATAACCGTATGGTGCTTGGAATTGTTTCAAACAATAATAACCTTATAATTAGTCATACTATTAATTAACACCATAATTGACTATATATTGTTTTATGTTTTTAGAATGTGCTTTCACTGTAGTACGGATAAGAAAGTCGGGTACCTTAACCCAACATCAATAAGGCAATTAGCGATCAACGTCCCTATAGACCACCCTGACTTGAAGGACAAGAGGAAGAATGAACAAAAGGCGTACATAATTTGATGGTCGAAAATGCTAGGAATGCTGTAGCAGCCTACATAGGTAGGGCTATGTAAAATTGGTGGGACAGAGAGTGCATCATGGCTCCTTATAACTTTGAGTGAGTATGCTTTTCTCTATCATTTACTTAACCCTATTTTTGACTAATAAATTGAAACACTAACATGATTAAGTGTACTTTTGTTATAGCGATCATTAGATTGCTTTCGTGATATATCCAAAATTAGGGAGGGCTTAGGTATTTAACTCTCTTGATCGTGAGAGGAGCACGTACAACAATTTTTTGGAAGTCTTTGATGCGTAATGACCTCTAATATCGTTTTTAATTCTTTAGTGATCTGATATTCACAATCATGACACAATATTTCTTATCGGTGATAGCGCTTACCGGTTCAACATCAAGCTTGAAGGAAAATACCATCCAAAACGGAAAGAAAAGTTATCATGCAAAACACATTTTCTAGTACTACTACACCATAATTCAATAATCTATATCACTATATTTTTGTCTATGTCTTTGAGACTTTTAACCTTTCTATTTTGTTCCTAAAGTGTGCGAAACAGGCTCCTGGCAGTGTGCATTGTGGCTACTATGTGTGCAAATACATAGAAGCTGGCTCTAAAAAATACATGACATTGCCCAAGAAAGATAATGTATGAAAAAATGTAAGTACTTGCATTTTTAGTAATATTGTTATATGCATTTTCACACTATATTGATATTTACATTTTAGTAATTACTAATTATGTTGTTAATATTGGCAGCCCAAGCAGATGCAAATCCAAGGAAGCCAATATAATGAAGCCACACTCGGACATTACATCTCGGATGATCCGCTTCATGATGCATAAGTTTATTTATCCAATGGGTAAATATTATGACGCATAAGGTGATCTGGCAAGACATGAAGAACTTTCTATCGGTGCAAGAAATATAACAATTTTGAACTAATTCGGTAAAACTTTGAGGCTAGGCAGAAGAGAATTAATGAACAAGACCGGAGTTGACCGAGCAAATAAAATTTTAGTTGTTAGTTCTACGTGAAGTATGTATATTCATTTATATGTGTAAATTAAGCTGCTGCATTGGATAAACTTGTGTCCATATGTGACCGTAAACATTCACTTTGTGAATACATTGTCTCTGTCAATATATTTTATTAATATGTTATTTGTATTTGATTTGTGTTATTCAGATGGGTATTATTCAAATATATGTAAGTGTCGATTATGTTACGTCATAGAAACCGACACCTTTAATTCAGGAAGTAGCGTCGGCCACGTGATGTCATAATATATGACATGAGAGTCTTGTAATCAATGTTGACAAAATTGACATCATTGAGACCGACACTGTTGGTACTGAGAGCAGTATCGGTTGCATGACGTCAACATAACCGAAACGACTGTGGAAATGGCAGTGTCGGTTGTATGTCGTCAAGAGAGCGACACTGATATAACTAATAGCAGTGTCGGTCAGATGATATTATGCCATCTGACATTGCTATTGTTGTTACTAGTGTCGATCAGATGATATTATGCCGGCCGATACTGCTGTTGTTATTGGTAGTGTCGGTCTCGCTGTCGTCATCCTGACCGACACTGAAGACGCTGCTATCAATGTTGGCTAGATGATGTCATTTGACCGACACTGATAATTTGATTCAGTGTCGGTTTCGACTGACATTGATTACCTGTTCACAGTAGTGTCGTATGAGGACTGTCATATAATTTGATCGACACTGCAGAACTTTATGACCTGACATTGAAGGTTTTTTTTTAAGGTAGTGTTTGTCAGGTTGCACTAGCTATGTTCTAGAGCTTGTTATCAAGATCGTGATTCTACGTCGTGAAGATAGGGACCTAGACTTCATCACTGTTAGACGTAAACTTGTGTCGAGTTCTTTCCATGTGAGCATGTGCATCGCGTGGAGATGAGCCGGTCTGTATGAGTTAAATACAGTAATAGACTCAGACAGTAAACTTTGGGTAGTCATACAGTGGATTTTTCTTAGAAGTTATGGGATGGGATATGGAATGGTTTTGATCTCAGGGTAATCCGTGGCCCACTTGGACCACCCCCTGGGTCCGCCACTATTTAAACGGCTAGCAGTGTGCATATGTTTTGATTCATGCCCCCGTTGGGTAGGGCTTTACCTTCTCTAAAAACGATTTCCATCTGGCTTTTCCAAACAAAAAAAAAACCTTTTTTCAGTTTTGGCTATAGTTTGGTACAGTGGTTTTTTTGTGGCTTCTACTATTTTGTAGAAATGGATAATGTGAGAAATTGTCAATAGATATAACTATTTTTTTGGGCTTATATATAGCTTCACCATAAGCTTCTTCTTAAAATCAAGAAAAATGGCTTTTCTCAACTTGTTTCGTAGGCGTGCACGAAATGAGCCTCGTCATGCGGTGGTGCGAGTCATGGTTCGTGATCCGTTTGTGTCACCATGGATGTATAACGAACCATGTACTGCACAGTTCGTTTTGAGCGGAGAGAAAGAAACATAAAGAACGCGTTCGTGACCCTGTTGCAGGAGTTTGTTGATCGGAATCGTTTGTTGATCCTTGGTTCTGAATAACATCTGCGTGATGGGAATTACTGCATAATTTAGATATGGGGTGAGCTTTGCATAATTAATTGCATTCCTGATGGCGTACACTGGGTTAGTGATTTTGCAGTGATATATCCTACAAATGGACATTTTGTTATGGCATAAAAATTTGGCCCCTCAATATTTCACTCTAATGCTTTTAGTAAAGAAATATTCTTAGTTAAGTGGTCATTCGGTTGTCACCCAAACGAGGCCAACTAATCCATGGGCATCTTTAGCAGAGGTTCACGGAGCAGATTTTCAAACAGAATCAGGAAATATGTGCCAAATGTTGTTTGTAGCAGAAGTAACTTTAAAAGCTAAGAGCTAAAAAAAGTTACTTCTGATTCTATGGACCTGTTTGGCACAGTTGGTGCTTGTTAAAAAAGCAGCTTATTTGAATTGCTGATGAAAAGCTGCCAAAAAATAAGTTGTTTTTAGTTCATTTTGATAAGTTGCAGAATTATTGAGCCCTCCTTTGGAATGCAGGATTTTCACAAGGATTTCATAGGAATTTCACAGGTACCAGTTCAATTTCATACGAAAAATGCAAGAATCATGAAAAATTTCTTTATTTCAAATGGGGCCTAAGCTATAAAATAATTTTGTTGCTAGTCACAGCTTCTGTTTATGTCTATGAATAAGTTGTACCAATCAAGACCTATAAAGTGATCCTCGATCGATCACAAGAGTTAATTTAAGAGAATCACTTTCAGCATATAATTACTTCCGACAGAAAATCACTTCCAAAGATGCCCTAAATATGCCTTTGCGTTTTAGGCTAGTGCAGACATAAATATAAACTGGTCAGACTGTCAAATTCTACCTCCGTCCCAAAATAAGTGTTCGTTTAGGTTTCGTATCATCTAATTTAGACCAACGATTTCTTTAGATTTGGTTAACTTTAAAAACCTATTATTTGTGATTTTAAATTCTTCATAAGAAATACTTTCATTATATATATTTTGTATATATTAAAAATAATTTATATTTACAAAAATTATTGATCAAAGACAAGTTTGACTAAATCTAAATGAACACTTATTATGTTACGGAGGGAGTACTCCATAATTGTCAAAGCTGGATTGCAATCCAAAGTTTCAAACAGTAGTAAATGGTCATGTTCTCTTCGGAACAAGTCCGGAAGAAAGATGCTTAAAACTAGTGACAAGACATCTATAAACCACTGCCCAAAATTAGTGAAACGGCAACATCTGTAAAAGTATCAATAGTGACCAATAAGTATAATATTGAACATGGACTAATAAGTGAGGTGCACAGGTGGAACGAATAACTCTGAAAGATTCCAGTTTTAGAAATTTATCATTAAAAGATTTTATACACTTAAATACTAGTGAAAATTTCTCTGTTTAGAAATCTACTATTCTGTTTTTTATCAATCTATCATCTTCCTCCTTCCATGGCTCCTTTCTGACAGAGAAGATGGAAGTAAGGATGGAAAATGTGATCGAGTGGCACATCTTTTGATGGTAAGTTTGAAAAGCCGGGATCTTTCGGTGTCAAAAAATTAATTTCTCCTAATAACAGAGGTTCACAGGTGGTCCTGCAGCATCTAAAACTTCTATATGAGGAGACTAGCTTGTAACCGAAACGACACGTGCTATGTAGTGCAGATATAATAAGCTTGCTAAACTAATTGATTCCGCGGATCGGACATGATTATCATTTGAGGCCACGGGGCAACTTAACTAGAGAAGTGACAGTTTAAGTACTTAGTATTCTCTCCGATTTTAAATTATTGATACCGTTTATTTTTAACATCAATTTTGACCATTCGTTTTATTTAAAAAATTTGCTCTAATGTGTAAAACTATTTGCTGTGATTTAAATTTTACTAATAATAAATTAAATAATAACAAAATTTTATATATTGAAACAAATTTTTTTAATAAAACAAATAGACAAAAATCAACTGTGTTAATATTTTAAAACCGAAAGAGTACTATATTTACATTTAAAAACTGTGATGGTAGTTGAGGCCGTTTGATGGTGTCTTAGGGCAGCGGAAATGCACTGGTTGCGAGGCACACACACTGCCCCGTAAAGGCCTGCTTCAGGAGAAGCTAGCGTTTTAGCACGGCAGGTGACAGTGCCCACTTGTTTGTAAGTTTACGTAGGAGCACTTAGTACCATAATGACCGAAAAAGAAAAGTACAGCGAAGAAAAGTACCCACTGGATCTGCCCAGATTCATTATTTACGGGACAGTAGTATGTCATTTTGAGCCTTCACTTTACAGAACTTTATATATTATATAGTATATTGCTGCAAGTTTGCATATTGTAGCTGTAACTACGCATTAGATTCATTATATCTTTCCTTCGTAAGAAACATTGTGTCATCAGTGATTAAAAAATGCCAATCCTGAATTACAAACAACTACTAAATTAAGGTTGTGGACGTCAATAATGTCAAAAACAATAGCCTTTTTATTACTAATAAGTTTTGATATTACACACTTTTGGTAAGGGCCCATTTATAATGACAAACCTTTATTGTTCCATCATTTTATTGTTTTCTCCACCACAAGTTAGATTGCTTGGAAATTTATCAACATGACATAAGGTTCAAAAATCTTTGTGTGCGTTGTCCTATAGAAAAATAATAATTTGCTATGGACAAGGATTACTGAATTCTTTGTCCTGTAGATAATGTATATTCTTTTGATATATTTTTTATTTATGGGATGTAATTTCAATTGACATGAACAACATTAACTGCTTTCAGATGTAGAGAATAAACAATATTTAATAAAACTTTTGAGGTGTATATGTGTGTAAACTCTGAAAGTACTTATTACGTACCCATTTCAAGTCATGGAGCTGGGATGAGTTTGGAATAGGCACCAGGATTCGAAGGACTCTTCAGCTCCTGCCAGTTCTGGGAGAGATTTAAAGAAGATTCATCAACAATAGAGACCGAAAGGACCACTAAGAAAATGTATCTAGCTAGTTTGGAAACATTTTATTGTCTTTATAATATTTTTCCTGGCTGAATGAATGGAACACACACCATGGCAGCTCAAGTAATAATACTGATTACATGAAGGTGACAGAAATTATAATTGATAAAATTAGGGATTTTTGTCTACAGGATACCACAAAATTACAACATATACAACATCTCCCAGCCCAGTAATTTCATGACAACCTAAGTACATTGAAACCCTAGATGGTGGTTATATAGGGTTCGAGCAATACTATTACCTTTGCCGTCTAATGTTCCGACGTTATATATTGTAAGAATTACCGACCGATGGTTCATCGGTGAGTATTGAATCACCGACCCATAGTTCGTCGCCCACTATTACCAACCCATGCATTATTGGTGGCTAATATCAGTCGGTAAAGTGGTGTAGTGCCATAACCTAATAGTAATTAAACCTGCAGTGTCAGTTGCTCATTACAAATTCCAAATTTGTTTAGAGAATAAACACAGATATAATTGCAGTTGATGAAGCTATTTGAGTTTCCATCCTGTTTAAGTTAATTCACATATAAGTTGTTTGACAGAAACTGCAGCCACCACTTTTGAACTAGCTTGCAACAATATATAATCATTGCACATTTTGATATTTGAACTTTAGTACGAAATTACCAAAACCAGTTTAGTACAAATGAAAAGGATGCAAATTGATAATCAAATTTCAACTATTGAGTTATGGTATTACCATCCCTCTCTTCATATATGATTTCCATACACACACAATTTCTTGTCACACTATTTGCACACAGCAAATCTTTCTGTTACTTTTCATATCAACTAGCTAATCTGTAAAAGCATCAACAAAACTGGTTTTTCATCTCTTATTGAGACACCATCATTATATTGGGATATTTTTTCGAATCACTATTATATTGGGAAGCTAAAAGAAAATCCTAGGTAACTGATACAAAATTAAACATATAAAACTAAGTAATTTGTGATGGAGGATCACTAAAAAAAGTTGATACTCTACTTCATACTAGCTCCACTCCAGCTCATGTTAGTATCTAAACGAAGGATAAGGACAAAGCACAAAGTTCCAATGATGGCACCATTCATATATGTATATTATATATTGACATATGAGTAAAAAGAGTATAGAAGGTACAACTTTTATTTATATAATGTACAGATCCAGGGGTTATTGTGTAACATATGGAGGGACAGGTACGTGAATCTGGGGTGGCATGTACGGGGACCAAACCCAGTGCAGTCCCAAGCTTACTGCACACTCCTAAACTGGAAAAAGGTCAGCAAATTGCTCACTTAGAACTTTTATGTTTTCCTCTTATATATTCTTATGCAACAACACAACTTATCCCTTGAGGTATTTAGTCGCCAACGCATGTATTGGCAAAATATGAATCACATGTATGTATACACTTGGATAGAACTCGCAGATTCTTCCAGATAAAGGGCCTGTATGGACTAATGCTATTGTTTTCTGGAAAGTTTTGCGATTTAATTCAAATCTGCAATGAATCCCAAACCAACCAAAAACTGACAGGTCCTTACCGTCGACACCATCTAAGAAGGCTTCGCATGCATTGATCTTTGAAGCTACTGATCACGATGGAGTTCTTGGAGCCCTTGGTCATCGAACTCGGAGATCCTGAGAAGCTCCTCCAGGTACTCGGCGCCAAGGTCCTCCAGCTCAACAACGAACCGCTTCTGCTCCGCCAAGGCGCCCTTGTTCTTGGCCTTGTTCCTGCCCAGCACGGTGCCGTTCACGGCCGCGGCCGCAGCCGCTATTATTTCAGACTTCTTCCGCCGCTTTCGCTTGGAGTGCCGCGATTTGAGCTCCAGCACGGGTGAGCCGCCGCAAGCAGCAGCGCCGCCCAGCGCGAGCGCGTGGAGCGACTCGCGTACGCGCTCGACAGGGAAGTTGAGCGCCGCGGTGGGGCCCCGTGCGGACAGGGCTGCCTGGTCGTAGGCCATCGCTGCGGCCTCGGCGCTGTCGAAGGTGCCCAGCCACACTCGAGCGCCGTTGCGCGTGGAGTCACGGATCTCCGCAGCAAACCTGCCCCACGGACGCCTCCGGACTCCGATGAAGGCCTCCTTGTTCGGCGACGCTCGCTCACGCTCACGCCGCGCGACAGCAGCAGCCGCCGGCACCGACGTGGGCGCGGGCACCGCATCGCCGCTGCCAATAGTGTTGAATGACAGGTAGTCGGAGGAGGAAGACGAAGACGACGACATCGCGGCGGTGGCCGTGTGGTCGGCCTGGCTATACAGGAAGTATCCCTGGGGATGCTCCGTTGGGGCTGGAAATGGTGCTCTGGTTGACTTTTTTATTTGCAATTTGCGATTGCAGAAAGGCAACGATGCGTTGGCGTCTGTGCACTGTTTATATAGATGCAAAACCGGATGCGGTTTGAAGATTTTTTATGGAACGGACGGTTGGTGTGGGCCCGTAGCACATTATGACAAATGGGGCCCACTACGGCTGTCGCTTTTAACGAGAAAGAAAGTGAGTTGTCGGTACGTAGAGCAGGGCTGACGTAGGGCGGCTGAATACGACAAAATACAATGACGTCACCTATTGGGCTTGTACTGTTGTATCGGCTGCTTCCTTCCGGACTGGGGCGCGGGTGACAACTACTTCAGACTTTAGAGCGCAAAAAAGGGCTAATCTCTCTTTGCTATAGTTTGACATACATATACATCCAAAATAAAAAAATTAATTAGCAAAGCGTATATAATTAAATGTATCAATCCAATCTTTAAAAAAACTTATCAATATATGCACATATTCTTAAAAGGAATCTGACGTGGTTGTCCCTAAGTACAAAATGAAACTATAACAAAAATGCAGAATATAGCCTCATGGATTACATACCATATAAAATTTAAAAATTCTTTACCTTCACCACTTTTAAATTCATTGCTCACATGTCGCTATTTGTATGTTAACCAATATATCTGAAATATATTTTTCGTGAGCATATATTTTGTCAGCTAATATTTTATATAATCTGATTAGTCTATTTCTCGCAAATACATGTATTCACAACTTTTTACGGTTCCTTTGGAATGCAGAATGTTCAGGATTTGTATGAGAATTTTATAAGAATCAGTCCAAACAAAGGAAAACGGAAAACAAAACTGCGCTCAAAAGGATGCTTTATTGGTTCGTGCCTTTTATTCACAATTATAACAACTGACACAAAATCTAGGCAAAAACCTTGTTGAATTTGTCCTTTCTCAGCTCAACTTAACAACATCTAAGTTTTGGTAGTGGCATGTAAGGGAGGAAAATTAGATCCAGTGATCGATAAGAAACTTTCAAATTTTCAGTAACTTTGTAAGGCACAAACTATCTTATGATGATAAATAATCCATTCTTAAATTGTTGTCGCCGTTGACTTTTAATATCAACTTTGACCATTCTTATCATTCAAAAAAATTAATTCAATTGTAAAAATTATAAGTTGTGATTCAAATAACTTTAATATAAAGTAAATTCTAACAAAAACATATGATATTTATTAACCTTTTTTTGAATATGACGAAATTGTCAAAGTTGATGTTAGAAGTCAATGACAACAACAATTTAAGATCGGAGGAAGTAAGTGATTTCCTCTTTAACCATAAAAAATCTATTAGAGGATTTTTTCATACTGCTTACGAGGCTTCTTCTGTGATTTGATTAACCTTTTATATTGAAACTAACACTATCATTTAGCTGTTTTAAATAGAAAGTGGTAGATATTATTATACTCTACATGAGAAATCTATTATCACATATCTGGTTGTTGATCTGAATAAACCTTTTTGTATCGATTGTCAAGGTTAAATGTTTATCTTAAAAAATCCATAATCTTATTTGCGTGCGAAGGTGGTAACTAATGGAGGCTTACCCTTTCTATTTCTTCAAAAGAAAATATTATATGCTCCAATCAGATAAACTAGTGTGGTAAGTGTAGCATATTAGTTGTTGCAAATAATAGAATAACATAGTGTTGACGCTGAAAAGATCCGTATCAAAGCATCGAGAGCACTAGTTCGTGCGAGTCACAACAGACCAGATGGACAAGGTTACCTCTGATCGGTTTGTGAAGATGCAGGTATCACGATTTCATTATGAAGGGCGGCTAGGTTTACGAGCAAACCTGCAAAGTGGTAGACAACGCGCTTTCGTAGAGAAAAACGACTAGTTTACTCGCAAACTAACAAAGGCCGTCGAATCTCCTGCTCGAAAGGGACTCCGTTTAGGCGTGAGCATCGCCGAACGTGCCCTAAGTTGGTCGGCAGGCCATAAGATGTCATCTATGGCCGTAGAGACCGGTGGATGAACAGCATAGGGGGTTTGAAAGAGAATTAGGATTTGAAGAGGTAAAAAGTAAAAGGATAATTGGTAGAACCGATTGGATTACGTCCTCAATCGGTCTTAAGCCTCTTTATATCGAGGTGGGCTGGTCTTACCCCGTGGAGCCACGGATCTCCTTGATTAGGAAACAAATTAGCTTTAATTTGGTGTAAAAACTACCAAAAATAGACTTCAGATACCGGACACTCCGGCACATTGCCAGAGACTTCGGAGGGAAAAATCCCGCGTCCAGAGAGGGCTTACCGGATACTTCGATACCAGATACTCCGGCACTTTACTGGACACTCCAGTGGCGACTCGGACGTTTTTTTCTTAAGTCTGTAATTTTCTCATTCGATCTCCAAATTAGGCAATCCATATATCCGTTTCGATTGTCTCGGTGAAGGCTATGTCATGGAGCATTCAAATCATGGATTTGACTTCATCTTCATGTCCTTTTAAGCACTTTTTTTCCTTCTTTAGTAGAATTTAGCCACATTTTGAAAATATCTTCCACGTCTTGAAAAACATGTTGAAAAACACTTCTGCAAATAATCATTATCGGATGGGATTTCGATATTTTTCTATCGTATTCGGTCTACCAAACCGGAGCGTTCGATTCAGGAAACCAAAACTTTCGGTCTTCCCAAGATGCAAATTTTGAATGTCAACACATAGGATAAGATATTTCTGGGAGCCTCAACAGGCAATCATATAATTCCAATAATAAATTTACATGACAAGAGAAAGCAAAAAAATTTATATTTTTCAAATTAAAAGTTATTTTAACGTGACTGGTTGCCATGACACTTGTCTTTGAGAGGTTGATGGGTTGTCAATTCCATTGGAGGTGCTTAAAACCTAACTTAACGGACAAATCTAAAATTCATAATTGGATAGAAAGAATTTAATGGCCTAACTCTACATACATGATCTGACATGATGTTTTAACATAAATACAATATAAATACAATTCATCTAGGATGATAGAAAATATAATATGTACATAAATATCTTTTATATATGCATATCTAATTACAAGAAATATTTTGATGAATTACTAAAATAAAATTTAATATTAAAGAGGGTCATTATTGTTCAACGGCGATTATGTGGGGCTGAAATCGACCCTTCACCCCCCAAATATTCCATATTTATCTCCTTTTGAAATTGTTGTAGTCTCGTCCAAAATTTAGTGTCGTCATAGAAAATAAAAAAGATGAACATTAGGTTTATGTTAAGAATCTCCCTGTGCTAGGAACACTTTCGTAATATATAATTTGTATGTCACGAATTATACAAATTCTATTGAAATTATTGTGTCAAGGTACATTTAGAAATTAAGTATGTGTCAAAGGTTGTAATTTGCTTGTTATTAAATTTTCCCTAGGAACATTTTATAGAAAATTGTAATATATATTAGTGAAACTGCATCTAGGATCCCGTATGGGTTTTCGATGAATTATGACAAAAATGGAAGCTTTTGATATAAGTTTTGAGAGTATATGTGCAGGGAAGAATATTATTCCAATATCATGCATCCCCAAAAGGAAAAAACAAGATGTTTACTCCACGACTCCAAGGTGTATCTTTTATTTATTTTGAGTCGTAAGAACACTGTACTATCAAGGGGATCCAACGAACACTAAGATGTAAATAGTTAAGTGCTCAAATCCTTGCATCTCATAATCAAATCCTTTACCTTGATCTAAAACCTGTCTGGCCCTGTACTGTTTGGACTAGTCCAAGATGTCCGGACCTGTCCGGCGGCAGACTAGTATGAGTCTCGGCCGAACTCCAATGAGGAAGCAGGTAGGGTTTTCAGGAACAAACAGACTAGTCCGCTAGTGGACTTGTCCCCCCATCTGCAGACTCCAGAATATGTGCACCCTAGCAGGGCCAAACTAGTCCGATTCCCGCGGACTAGTCCATCAGCAGACTTGTCCGCCCGGCGGTCGGACTCCAATACAGAAGCACCGACTAGCCCGGACTTACGCATAGGCCGGATTAGTCCATCATCGGACTGGTCTGGTTCCCTTATCAGACAATACTATGCAGACACCTATCCGTTGAGCCTCGAAGGTCATATTTGTCCAGACACCATGGACTAGTCCGAACCTGAAACTTTTGAAAAGTTTTCCCTGATTGATCTATATAATCCCTTCCCCCCTAATGTCAAGATGTTACCAAAACTCGAGCCTCACTTTGAATTCACGTCATGAGCCCTTTGAGATACAATTCACCTCTTCCCCAAGTCCTCCAACGAATTGTTATGGTTGATTGAGAGGGAGAGAAGATCATGAGTTCATTCCATTCATCTTTCCATCGAGCACTTGATTTGTTTTTATTGTAGGTGTGGCTGGGTTTATTACTCTTGGAGATTCATCTCCTAGAGGGTTAGGCATCACTCGAAATCCATCAAAATCGTTGTGGTGAGATCTGGGAGGTTTGTATTTCCCCTCTCTAATATAGTGAAGAATCAAGTTTGATCTTTGTGGTCACTTAGTGAGGCTTAGGGGTGAGAAAAAACTCGGACCTTTGTGGATCCCTCAACAGAGATGTAGGCTTCTGTGTGGAGCAGAACTTCGGTGAAAAATCCTTGTGCCTTGCATCTCTTGTTAGTTAGTTGGTATTTACTTTCCACTGCTACTATGGACTAGTCCGAGGGTCCCTTTGGTTGGCCAGCTTTTGGGCTTTTGCTTTTGCAAAAGTCAAAAGCCCAACCAAAGGGTCAGCTGTGACAAAAGTGCTTTTGAGAAAGCAGCTTTCTTCTAGTTCAAAATCAAAAGTAGGTCTGAACTTGCTTTTGTCAGCTGTGGATGCTGATTTATATATATTATAATTGTAATTATACATAATTATATATTACTACAGTTACAATTATGTAATATAATTATAATTGTATCATAATAATATAATTATAATTATTTATACCACATAATTATAATAATATGTAATTATATTACATAATTACATATAATTATATTTTTATTATAATTATATATTATGTATAGTTGTAATTATACATAATTATATATTACTATATAATTATAATTATATTATATTATTGCAATTAGGTAATATAATTATATATAATTGTAATTATAGTGATATATAGGTATTTATAGTTATAATTATAT